>JAJIBD010011946.1:0-17281 GCA_021461705.1 Cryptotis parvus
AAAAAAAAGATTTGCCACCAACTCAATGTTTCCTTCACCCACACCATTATCTCTCTCTTTTTTTTTTTTTTTTTAATTTTTTGGGTCACACCTGACAATGCACAGGGGTTACTCCTGATGGTACTGGGGGGACCATATGGATGTTGCTGTTGGAATCTGCACTGTCTACGTGCAAGGCAAATGCCCTCCCCACTGTGCTGTCGCTCCGGCCCTAGAGCCTCCAATTTTGTTTGGTTTTGTACCTTACCCAGCAGTGCTCAGGGTCACTCCTGGCAGGACATGGGGGCCGTGTGCAGTACTGCGGATTGCACGGGGTCAGCTGTGTGCCAGGCCAGCATCTTCCCCCATGTACTGTCTCCAGCCCGGGAGTCTTTAGTCAGGTTCTGGGCAACGCTCTCACAGCAGCTCAGCCCCTGGGCCCGTCTTGGAGGGCGGTGGGCAGCCGTGCCGCAATACGCATGCCTTTAAGTACTTGTTTTTGGGCCACACGAGGAAGTGCTCAGGGATTACTTCTGGCTGTGCTCTGGGGTCACTTCTGTCGAGCTCAGGGACCATACTTGGTGCGGGGATCAAACTCTGGTTACTCTGCGTCAAAAGCAAGCGCCCTCCCCACTGTACCATCTCTCTAGTTCACTGCTCACGTTAACTTCCGTGCTTTTTACTTCTCTTAATATTTTGGGTCACACCTGGAGATGCTCAGGGGACCCTATGGGTTGCCAGGGATGAACCCAGGTCTGCAGCATGGAAGGCAAATGCCCTCCCCCACTATGCTATTCTCTGGCCCAATTTTCCTCGCCACCTCCTCTGCTGTGCCCCAGGCCCTCCTCTGTCCTTACTGCACTCGAGTCTGCCTCTTCCTCCCCCTTCTCCCACTTCTTGGTCATCTGTCTTGCAATCACAGGCCAAGGGTTTGTCCTAACTCATGGCCTGGGTTATTATTTTTGGCCCATCCGGCGCGCGCAGTGGACCATGTGGCGCCAGGGACTTAATCCAGGCCTCCTGCATGCAAAGCTACGCTCCAGCCCTTGAACCATCTCCCTGGCCCCTGGCCCGGCTTTTTAATCCGTTCTGTAGGTGGCAGCCCCACAGCAGGCCCCAGGGAGGGCCCCTCCCGGGAGAGGCCTGTGTCCCACAGGTGACTTGGTCCCAGCGAGCTGGCACCTCCTGCACGGCTTGGGCAGAGAACCCTGAGTTGCTCAATGCAGCTCTGTGAGGCCAGGCACGTGACCAGGACAGGGCACTTTCCAGGTGCCCTCCTAGTGAAATGCCAGGGCGCAGCCAGCCAGGTTTGCCCCACCAGACTGTATCTCACATCTGCTCCTGCTGTGACTGTCACCAGCATCTTAAGGGGCACATGCTTACACATGGACACGTCACAGCCCATTCTGGGTGACCAGGTCCACCTCCCATCCTCTTCCCCGTGGATGCTTCTCAGGACCCGTCTCTGTTGCCGGGAATCCACGCTGGGCTAACGGTCTCCTGATGAGCTTGTCCCAATCTGGAGCCCCCCACAGTAGGTGACACGCGGGGAGTGTGAATGCAAGGTAAGCCACAGGGACCGTAACGATAGCACGGTGCGGAGGGTGCTTGCCTAGCACGCAGCTGACCCAGGTTTGATTCCCAGCAACCCCATATGATCCCCGAGCACCGCCAGGAGTAACCTCTGAGCATCGCTGGGTGTGACCCAAAACGCCATAAAAAAAAAAAAAAAAAAAATGCAGGGGCCAGAGCTACAGGACAGCAGGGAGGGCGTTTGTCTTGCACGTGGCTGACCCAGATTCAATCCCTGGTATACCACAGGGTCCTCTGAGCACCGCCAGGAGTGATTCCCTGTGCAGAGCCAGGAGGAACCCCTAAGCATCTCCAGGTGTGGCCCCCCAAAACCAACAAAACCCAATGCAATCAATTAATAACAGCCACAACTCCCAAACCATCGGTTTCTCTGGGCCGCAGACACTTCTGCTGTGGAGGCCTGGAGATTATCCCTCATGAGACGGTAGACGCGAACCAGCACACAACATTATATCACCAACACAGGACTGAGCCCCTGGACTCATGGTCCCCGGCTCCACCTGCCACTGTGACAGGCGGTCAGGCCACGAGCTGGGGTCAGTTTATGAACAGCTTCAATGTGAATCCTGTACCCGTGGTCAGGGATCCCATCCCCTGGAAGTGACCACACTGCGTAGTTTCTATTGGGAGAAGCCTGTGTGTATCTGGCCACAAAGCAGAGTCCACTGCCTGCCTTCTCAGGAGGCTCCACAGTGCATCTGGGAAACTTCATCTACGCAAAAGGTGGGATTAGATGAATCCAGGACACTGGTATAACGTGAGAAGAGCTCTGGCTGGCGAGGTGCCCACTTTCCACACACAGGGCAGTTACTTTCTTTTTTTTTTTTTTTTGCTTTTTGGGTCACGCCCGGCAATGCTCAGGGGTTACTCCTGGCTCTGCACTCAGGAATTACTCCTGGCGGTGCTCAGGGGACCATATGGGATGCCGGGGATCGAACCCAGGCAGGCATAGGCCGGCTGCGTGCAAGGCAAACGCCCTACCCACTGGGCTATCGCTCCAGCCCCAGGGCAGTTACTTTCTTCTGGCCTGCGAGGTGTCCACTCTCCACACACAGGGCAGTTACTTTCTTCTGGCGGAGGTGCCCACTCTCCACACACAGGGCAGTTACTTTCTTCTGGCCAGCGAGGTGTCCAGTTTCCACACACAGGGCAGTCACTTTCTTCTGGCCGGCGAGGTGTCCAGTTTCCACACACAGGGCAGTTACTTTCTTCAGGTCCATGTAAGCTGCTGACTTCTGCCAAGAGCACGTGGCTCCCACATGGGCTAATCAGCACCCCTGAAAAGTCACACTGCAGGGAGTGACACCGAACTTCCCTAGAGAACTCCTGTGGACATCAGGCCCACCCACCACCAGATTCGACTGAACACTGCAACCTGTAGTGGCCTCACCATGCAGGAGCTGACCTCACCAGCAGAAGCCCAGAATCCTGGCCCTGGGGAACACGGACTCCTACCAAGTATGTGGGTACTGGGTCACAAGTGTAAGATACACTTGTGAGCTCCTCTACCAGCGTCTCAGTACAGTCGCTTGCTTTACACACCAAGCCTAGGCCTGTACCTCAGCTCCAGAACAGGGGCTGTAGCCTGTTCACTGATGGGGCCGGGAAAGGCGGCTGTGTCTTCCCTACTGCAGAAGGCAGCAAGAGTGTCTCAGACTCTGGCCTCCAGCTGCCCCCCATGATCAAGTGCCCCAAACGGAAAAGGCACCCTGGATCTGCACAGACGCGGCACACCCCTCAGTTTCTTAGAGATGTTTATTAAAGGACAAATTACAAATTACATACAAGTCAAGTGCAGCTGGCGGGCAGGTGGGCAACTCAAAGACCCTGGTCAGGAGAGGCAGCTCAGAGGACTGGGGCGCTTGGCATAGGGTCTCCTGACCTCATTCTGGGCACGGCAGGGGGAGCCCCCCAGACTTAATCACTTGATTTCCCATAGATCATCAATTTGCTCGAGCGGGCCCCAGTAACATCTCCATTATGTCCTGTCTCATGCTAGTACAGCCCAAGGGCACCTGCTTGCTCCAGGAACATAAGGAGCCTCAAACCATTCCATCAGGTCATGGGAATGAGGTCTATAATTGTTACTGGTATCTGGCATGTCAAATACGACATGAGTAGCTTGCCAGGCTCTCGTGCATTTATAACTTTATACGGCAGAATATAATTATCATAGGTTTATGCCAACTTCAGTGCATTTCTCTTAACCCCACGGGTCCCAAGGAGGGCACGTGTAGTTTTTCCAAGAGAACACTCGGTGACATTTGAGCCCCTAAACTAAACAACACAAATCCCCTCACCCACCTTGCGCGGGGCCCGTGATCCCGCGGGTCTGGGTTTCACCTGACTCAGGGGCGCGTGGAAACTCGGGTCGGGCCGCTCAGGACCTCCCGTGGCTCCCTCGTGCAATGGCAACACGCCGGGGCTGCAACCGGGTCGCCGCCGCTCTTTCCAGAACCATCTCCCCGAGGGGACGCCCCCCCGCCCCTGCCTCCCCCAGCGACCGCACCTCTTCGCAAGTCTCCACGCAAAAGAGGACCCCGCCCCTAACATAAGCGGGGCCGTTTCAGGGCAACCCGAGGCCCTGCACGTCGCAAGCGGGCACCCTAAGTGCCAGGAGGAAAGGAGACGACCTGGGCACCCCCGAGGCCGGCGGGCGCGGCTGGGTCACTTGCAAACACCCCTTCCCCGAGGCTGTTCCCGAACGTCCGAGGACGCGCGGCAGTGCAGCGCCGAGGCACGCCCGACTTCAGGGAAGGCCCCCGTGCCGCAAGCCGGGCCAGAACCAAGGCCAGAGCCTGACCTCAGCGCTCGGAGGTCCAAAGGTATCGGAAAGCCGCCGCTCCGCGCCGAGCCCACCGCCATGCTGGCTGCGGGCATCGGGGCCGGCGCTTCCACGGCCGTCCTTCAATCTGGGCCCCAGGCAGAAAGAGGGACGGCGCACTTCCGGTGGCTAGGGCGTACTTCCGGTGGCTAGGGCGCACGCGCAGCCAGCCAGAGCCAATCAGACGCTGGCCAATCAACCGGGGCCAATCGTGTTGTCAGTTTTGTCTTACTGGGCCCGCCTTCATTTCCGGCCCCGCCTTTTCTATAGGGCGGGAACGGAGCAATTACAGGGACCCTAAATGTCCAAACACTTGCACGAGGGTGGGTTGCATTGCCACAGGATTGAGGATGAGGATTGACTGAAATAAAATTCGAGCAATTTCTGCTGTGTGGCTGGATCTGGAGACTTTCATGCCGAGTGCCATTAGGAAAGGGGACAAACAAAATGAGCTTTTCTATGAGGGATATTACATATCTGGGGAGTGACGAAGGTCCCGCGGCAGCAGAAACTGAGACCTGGTCTCCCACAGGGCGGGTGAAGTTAGGCGGGGAGAAACTGGGACTAAGAAGAGCAGTGGACACGGGTGTGTGGAATGCTTCGCGCAGGAAATCCTGCCCTTCCCAAGACTGTCAACCATAACATAAAAGTGAAGAGCACTCCCAGGTGTGGGTGAAAAGGGGTGTCTGGAAAGGAACCCCAGGAACATCCAGTTTTTTTTTTTTTTTTGCCCCCCTAGGAGTCACTGTTAAAATCTGCCTCGAACCAACTTAGCCAGCGAGAGGGACCCGGCCACGCGGTCCCTGTATGTCTTGTTCTGAGCCCCAAGAAACATCGTGAGCAGCGGGGAGGTGGGCGGGGGGGGGGAGGATCCTGAGTACCACCACTTAAGTCGAAGCCCTACACGGCCCCCTGGCACCCCAAATCGGTGTGCCTGGGCCATCTGCCAGCTCCATCAGACCCCCTCCAGGAATGAGGGGCTATAGGAATATAAAGAAGCGAGCCTGGAACAGGGGTCCCTGGTGCCAGTCTGTGTACCCCTCGCCTACTGTTCCTGTCTCAGGAGGACCCTGGCACCCCACCTCTGCACTGCCAGGGTTAGGGTTAGGTCAGCACAGTAAACACAGTGCGCCCCCTGGCGGCCCCCCCGCGCTCGCGGTCCCTCTTCCTTGTCAGATCTGTTCTCCTGGGGCTGGAGGTCTGTGAGCTTCATGAGCAGCACAGACCCTGCCAATGGCTGCTGCTCAAAAGAGGGAGCAAATGGATGATCAAGACTCTAGTCCAAGCAGAGTGAACCCAGAAGTGAAGAGAAGGGGCCCCGCGCATGGTTCCGTGGCTCAAAGCACCTGTCTTACAGGCGTGAGGTCATGAGTTCAATCCTCAGTGCTGCCCACATGTACTGAGCGTGCCTCAAAGCTCATCTGTCCGGGCTCTTTTGGTCTCAACAGAGTGTGCGGTTTCTGGTGCTCAGCCAGTTCTGTACATGATACAAATAAAGTGTGTGACAACCCCCTCCCCGCGTAGGAGCTGTGGGCAGGAAGACGACCCCTACCTAGTGACTGCAACAGCAACAAACAGAAAGTATGAGGGAATGGATCCAGAATCCGTTACTGTCCGGAGACTGGCGGCCAGCAGTCAGCATATCCTCCCTTGCTTTCTCTCTCTGAAAACGCTGAATGGCACGCTTTATTTCTGAGGCCTGAGGCCACGCCTAACCTGATCTTCCCCCCTTTCAGTTTCATCAGTAAATGCTCGGGTTGAGAGCCTTCTACTGAGACTATACCACCTACACGGTAAAGCCTGGCAAGCTACCGTGTTTTATTTACTTTTTATGCCAAAGACTAATAACTATTATGGACCTCAGTTCCATAACCTGAAGAATGGTTTCGGGCTCCTCCTGTCCCTGGAGCAAGTAGATGCCCTTGGGTTGCACTTGCTTGTGACAGGACTAATGGAGATGTTACTAGTGCCCACTCGAGCAAATCGATGAACAATGGGAAGACAGTGATACAGTGATGCGGCGCCTGGCCATGCTCAGAACTTACTCCTAGCTGTGTTCTCAGGATCACTTGTGGTGGTGCCTGAGTCACCACAGAGGGTGCTGGGAGTTGAACCTGGGTCTGCTGTGTGCCAAGCCAGAGCCCTACCCACTACTCTCTCTCTCTCTCTCTCTCTCTCCACGCTTTTTGGGTCACACCCGCGATGCTCAGGGGTTACTTCTGGCTCTGCACTCAGGAATTACTCCTGGTGGTGCTCGGGGGACCATATGAGATGCTGGGAATTGAACCCTGGTCGGCCGCATGCAAGGCAGACGCCCTACCAGCCCCACTATATTCTCTTTTCAACCCACAGTTCTCCTCCGTTTTCCCACAATTCTCCTCCTTCCTTTTCTTTTTTTTTTTTTTTTTTTTTTTTTCTTTCTGGCAGTGTGTGGGGGACCATGGAGTCCAGGGATCAGACCTGGGTTTCCTGGAGGAAATGCCTCCTCCAGAGGATGCAAAGCCTCCCTCTGTTCACTGGGCCTTCTCTCGGCCCTGATTCCTATTTGGTGACAGAACATTCATTTCCACTCCTCCCAAATGCCACCTGCTGTCGGCCAGTCGCATGAAATCTGTGCACTACCTCTGAGCTCTGATCTTGGCCCCTCACAGGCCCCCCACAAGCTCTTGGCCCTTCCTGCCGCTGGACCAACCTCGTCCAGACCAACACCACGAACCTTCTGAATGGTCAGGGTTTTGGCTGGTGCATTATTTTTTCTTTTTTTTTTCTCTCTTTTTTTTTTTTTTTTTTTTCTTTTGCATCCCAGCCGGTACTCCTCTCTACTCAGAATACCGCGCCGGGGACCTGGAGCCGGCGCCGGCGCCCCAACGCCCTACCCGCTGGTATCATCCCCCCTTCTCTTTTTTTTTTTTTCCTTTTTGGGTCATACTTAGTGACGTTCAGGGGCTACTCCTGGCTCTTGGCTCAGGAATTACTCCTGGTGATGCTCAGGGGACCATATGGGATGCTGAGGATTGAACCCGGGTCAGCCACGTGCAAAGCAACGTGCTGTGCTCCCCTGCTGTGCTATCGCTCCGGCCCCACTGTGCATTATTTTTCTTGTTCGTTTTGGGGGCCATATCTTGTTTCCCTGAGGGATTACTTCTGGCTCAGTGCAGTGCTGGGGATGAAACCCAGGACTCTTGCATGCCAGGCATGAGCACTAACCATTGCACCATATCTCTGGCCCTTCCAGTTGAATGCTTGCATATCAAGGAGTGGCTTGGAGGAGAGTGAAGTGTCCATCCTTGGGGTCCTACAGAAGTGCCAGTTCTCTCAGAACTGAAGGGCAGGAAGATGTAAGGGGTTTGAGGATGAACTCAGGCTCTCAGGGGACTGAGGGGGCTTCTGGTCACTGGGAACATCTTACCCTAACGCTGGGCTTGGATGGGGTAAGTCCCTGGGGAACAAAGAACCACGATGCACCCACTTTCCAAGTGCTGTGGCGCTTAGATGTTCAGGGTGGGGGCGGTGGAGGGGGCTCCCGGAGTGGGAGGTGGGCCGTGGAAGTCAGAGCTGAGGCAGAGGTGCAGGCACATGGTGCAGCCAGCAGGGGGCGGTGTTGCCTTCATGTCTTTGCATTTGGGAGTCCGGGATTGTCTATTATTAACATATTACTCTGGAGGAAAAGAAAAGCAGACCCAATTCTTTGGAAGCTCGAACATAATTCTGCTCCGGCCCCGGTAATTCTGCCAAAGCAATAAAAAGGGCTTTATGGTCTTGCTGAGTCCTTCGCATCCTGAAATGAGTTTCTCAAATGGAAATTACATTTCTGAAAAGTCCACGCGAGGGCCTGAATGGCTTAGCCACGCTTTGCCCTTCCCGTCAGCCTTCTATTTATAGCCCGCAGCCGGAGGGGAAGCGGAGCCCCCCTCCCCGTGCCTGGAGCAAGAGGGGGGCAGAGAGCTTAGAAGAATGCAGAGACCCAAAGTCTCATTCGGACACGTCACCTCCTTGCTGTATTACGGACACAGGTCTAATGAAGGACCCTTATGTCCTCACCTGTTTCTTGCCTTTTGCTTTGTTTGGGGCCACACCTGGTGCTGTTCAGGGCTTACTTCTGGCTCCCTATGCTCGGGGTCACTCCTGGAGGGCTCATGGAACCCTACGGGGTGCTGGGGATTAAATCTGGGTTGGCCGCATACACAGCAAACGCCTTCCCTGCTGGACTCTGGCTCGCTTCTTCCTTCCTTCCTTCCTTCCTTCCTTCCTTCCTTCCTTCCTTCCTTCCTTCCTTCCTTCCTTCCTTCCTTCCTTCCTTCCTTCCTTCCTTCCTTCCTTCCCTTCCTTCCTTCTCCTCCCTCCTTCCTCCCTCCCTTCCTTCCTCCCTCCCTCCCTCCCTTCCTTCCTTCCTTCCTCCCTTCCTTCCTTCCTCTTCCCCTCCCTCCCTCCCTCCTTCCTTCCTTCTTTTTTTTTTTTTTTTTTTTTGCTTTTTTGGGTCACACCCAGGCGATGCTCAGGGTTTTTTCCTGGCTCTGCACTCAGGAATTACTCCTGGCGGTGCTGGGGGACCATATGGAATGCCGGGGATTGAACCTGGGCCGGCATAGGCCGGCCAGTCTTGCAAGGCAAACGCCCTACCCGCTGGGCTATTGCTCCGGCCCTCAGGGGTTATTTCTTTTCTTCTTTTTTTTTCTATGTAGTTAGGTCTTTATTTTTTTTTTTTTTCTTTCCCCAAATTTTATTACACCATTTTAGACATACAATTGCAAGATGCTCATGTAGAGTTTTGGTTCTACAGTGTTCCAACACCCATCCCTCCACCCAAACCCATCTCCCATCACCAATGTCCCCACCTCCCTCCCCACTCCCACACCTCAACTACTTGGCGGGTTCTGTATGTCTTTTCTCTCCTCTCTATCTCTCCCTCCCACCAAACTTTCCTGCACATCGTGGAATGCAGTGGATTAAAGGACATTACTGTTTCCACTATTTTGATGGACTGTGCGGCTGCAAGTGGCCGCGCGACCTGGGCTCCAGACTGGTTTTGCTCTGTTAATCTGGTCGTGAGGTAGTATCCCAGTGTCCGGGCAGTGAAGGTGGTGGCTAGTGTGGTGGGCGAGTCTCATCCGGCTGCTTCGGGACCCCCAGAGGTGATGGGCCCACTCCCAAAACCCCATCTGTCCTCCAGGGAGCCCCATGGTCAGCTTAGCCCCGGGGAAAGCGGAGTTCCAGCTTCCTCAAGGCGTGTCCGAGGCCCACATGCTATGGCTGGTCACCCCAGGGCAGCTCCTGGGCGGGGCCACCAGGCTCGACAAAATGGAGGGAGGAAGGGCCGACCCCTGACTCCATCTGACGAATTCCCAGCGATTCCCGCTTCTGGGGAGCCGCCTACCTGGGCTCGAACTGGTTTTGCTCTGTTAATCTGGTTGTGAGGTAGTATCCCAGTGTCTGGACAGTAAAGGTGGTGGCTAGTGTGGTGGGCGAGTCTCATCCAGCTGCTTCCGGGACCCCCAGAGGTGATGGGCCCACTCCCAAAACCCATCTGTCCTCCCGGGAGCCCCATGGTCAGCTTAGCCGGAAGCGGGTTCCAGCTTCCCCGGTGCACCGGGCCCGCATGCTTGGTTGGTCCCCCAGGGCAAAGTGGAGTTCCAGCTTCTCAGGGGTTATTTCTGACTCTGCATTCACGTGTTATTCCTGGTGGTGCTCAGGGGGACCATATGCTGGGGATTGAACCCAGGTTGGCTGCGTGCAAGGCAAACGCCCTCTCAGCTCTCACTAGAGCTCTGGCCCTCTCTTCTTGCTTTTCTATCTTTTTTGCTGGCCACACCCAGTGGTGCTCCCGGCCTGCGCCTGGCTCTGTGCTGGGGGGTCACTCCTGGTTCTGGGACCCAGTGCAGTGTCAGGGATTGAGCTCGGGGCCCGGCCTGCAGAGCCCAAACTCAGCCCAAACAGACCTCTCTGTTTCTGGTGGTGACCCCGTGTCCTGCATGGAGACAGGACACACTGGTCATTGAGGCGGGTGACCAGTGGTGGGCAGGATGGACAGTGTGAGCTCCCCAGCACAGCTGTGGGGCTGAACGCTGAACCTGAGTGAGCCTGGAGTGAGCGAGTGAGTGAGATACCGACAGTGCTGCTCCCGACAGACCCCAGAGACAGAGCCACGCCGCAGTGCCCCAGCCCGCCCCACATGCCCCCCAGCCCGCCCCACATGCCCCCCAGCCCAGCCCCCACATGCCCTCAGCCTACCTCTCAGTGCCCCCAGCCCACCCCCCCAGTGACCCCCTGACCAGAGCTTCTGCAGCCAGGGACTTGATTCCCAAGCATACAGCCATGGGACCCACTGATGATGCTCAGGAAGAGGAGTTAGCCCGCAGCCATGGGGTCCCCTGTTGAGGTCAGGAAAAGGAGTCCCCGCTCTGCCTGGCCTTTGTTTCCTTCCAAACACACTCCGGGATTGCCCCAGCAGGGCTGTTATGAGCTGTTGGACTCTGTGTGCAGAGGACTCTGGCCCTAGACGATCGATCAGCAGAAACGCATGTGAGCCCAGGGATTGGACCCAGATCAGCCGTGTCCAAGGCAAGTTCCCGCCTGCGGTCATCTCCCCCCCCCCCACCCCTGGGTAGAGCTCTGGTCAGCTCTGGTGCTGTTGGGGTTCAGTGGTGCTTGGGGATCTCCAGGTGCTGCCAGGCAGTTCTGGGGGCTGGAGACAGACCCCAGAGACCTGTGCTGCGGCTGCCACGAGCTCCAGGCCTCAGAGCATCCCCCAACGCCGAGGATCTGGATTTGTGTTTTGTCTTTGCCTGGTGGTGCTCATGGGTCTGCCCCCAGCTCAGGACTCGGGGAGTCAGACACGCCAGTTGTTGGGGGCCAGGCGGTGCCCGGGTGTTGGACCTGGGCTTCCCGCCTGCAGAGCCATGCGCCAGCCTTTTGAGGCTTTCCTGGATGCTGAATCAATTATTTTCCACCCTTTTTATGGGTTTCCTTTTATTTGGGGGGCAGGGGGTGTATGACTTACTCCTGGCTCTATGCTCAGGGATCATTCCTGGAGGGGTTTGGGGACCGTATGGGGTGCTGGGGATTGCGAGCAAGGCAAGTGTCCTCCCCGCTGTACTAGCTCTTTGGCTCCTGAATCAAGTCTTATTCCACGTTTATCATTAAAAAAGATGAGCTTCTCGTTCTGTTTATTGCAGAGGGTGGAGAATTCCCTGTAGTAGCCGGCCGCCTGCAGAGCTGCGATCTGCCCGCTGAGCCCAGAGCCGGCTGCAGGAGGCGGCTCCTTGTGAATCATTTGTTGTATGGTTTTGTAATTGTTCGTTTCAACATGTGTTTGAAATGTGAGCAGGCTTTCCAATTTAACAATAGTTTACCTCTGGCTCTTAATGGGCTTATTAGAAATCTTACCGGCACACTTTATTAAAACATGGTGCCCATTTGTATATATTGCTGTTGGCTGCTCAGGGCCTTGTGATGTTATGGAATCTGGGGGTTAAGCTTCCCTCCATCCCATCCACTGGCACTGGCACATCAAAAACCCCCTGCTGGCTCCTGCCCCCACCCCCTCACCATCGTGTTCAAGGAGTCTCTGAGTTAGTTCTGTTGGAATTTTGCAGTTCATTTGCTTTGTCACTTGTCACTTGTCACTTGTCTTCCTCTTGTTCATCGATTTGCTTGAGGGCACCAGTAACATCTCCATACGCCCTGTCACATGCTAGTGTAGCCCAAGGGCATCTGTTCGCCTCCAGGAATATGAAGAGCCTCAAACCATTTGCTCAGGTCATGGGAATGAGGTCTATAATTTTTTTTGTTTGCTTTAGTTATTATTATTACTATTATTATTATTATTGTTTGTTGTTGTTGTTGTTGTTAATTTGCTTTACACCTGGCTATGCTCCGGGGTTCCTCCTGGCTCTGCACTCAGGAATTACTCCTGGCGTTGCTCATGAGCTATGTTCATGAAAAATGAACTAGTTCCTGAGGCCCCATTCACTCTCAGTGGAACAAACATCTCTGAATGCAGCAGTTATGTGTACCTAGGTCGAGAAGTCAACATGATGAACGACCTAAAACCTGAGCTGCGCAGGAGGAAGAGAGCGGCATGGAATGCCTTCAAAGGCATCGAAGAAATAGCTAAAAAGACAAAGAACCTCTGGCTCCGGGCACACCTCTTTGACTCCACCGTTCTCCCTGCATTAACATACGCCTCAGAGACCTGGGCCCTACAAAAGCAGGATGAGAATGCTATTCGGGTCTCCCAGAGAGGAATCGAAAGAGCTATGCTTGGAATATCACGCCTCACTCAAGTGAGAGAAGGAATCCGGAGTTCTGACCTCCGTCGCTATTCCAGAATCAGGGACGCTGTCTTGTTTGCCAAGGCATCGAAAATCAATGGGCTGGACATGTAATGCGATTTGGAGACAACCGCTGGACTAGAGACTTACCTGACTGGATCCCACGGGATGTCAAAAGATCACGGGCCGCCCACCTACAAGATGGTCAGACTTCCTTGTAAAGACCCTGAAGGAACGGTTTGAGGCTCTTCATATTCCTGAATCAACCAGATGCCATTGGGCTACATTGGCACGTGATAGGGTCCAATGGAAATGTTACTGGCGCCCGCTCTAGCAAATCGATGAATAACAAGATTCAAGTGATCAAGTGATCAAGTTGCTCAGGGAACCTTAAGGGGTGCGGGGTAATACCTAAATCTGCCGTGTTCAAGGCAAACGACCTCCCTGCTGGACGATGCTCCAGGCCCCACTGGAGATGTTGTTAATGGGAAGCCAAGTTTGATTCAGGGGCAGTCTGAGCAGATGACAGATCCGCCACCTCCTGCCAGGTTGGGATCTGAGTAGTGGCTGGGGGAGACAGGAGGAAACCGCGGACAGCAGTAGCGGGCAGGAGTGGGTCCAGTCCCAGGTGGACCGGCCGGGCCAGTGTTGAATGAGTCTCAGGAGCGATGGGGACCAGGGTGGCAAAGCCGTCAAACAACCCTTCGAATGCTTCAAAGCCTTCAAACAACCTGGTTCCGTAACACCCATCTTTAGGGTCTGTGAGGACTCCCGAGACTTGCTCCCGAGGCCTGGCTGCTCACCTTTGCCTCCCTCACGCACCCCTCACTGGCCCAGTGAGGTCCCGGCTGAGATGGGGCTGAGGTCAGCAAGAGTCTGGAGCGAGGAGGAAGCGGCGTCTCAGAGGCTCTCTGGAGCCTGGCATGGTCTTGTCTGATGGCGGCCGGGTTCATCCATAGCTCGGCCGTGGCTCGTTCATCTCATCCTCTGGGCTGGACCCGATGTGGCCCTTGTGAGTGACACGGGGCACAGGAGGCAAATACCCCTCCAGAGCCTTGTCTTTGTGTCCTGGTAAATGCCTGCAGGCGGTTGCTGGATTATGTGGAATTTCCATTTCATTTGTTCTTTTTGGGGTCATGCCGGGGTGCTCAGGGCGGCTCCAAGCTCAGTGCCTGGGGCTGATTCTGGGCAGTGTTCAGGGGACTGTGGGCCTTGCTCTCCCGACCCAGGTTCTATTCCAGGCACGCTCTATGGCCACCCAAACCTACCAGGAGTGATCCCTGAGTCAGGCTGAAGCCCTGAGCATTGCCAGGTGTGCCCCCTCCCCACTAAACAAAGGTGGGAGACCTGAGCACTGTGGGGAGCAGGCACAGAGTACACTCCCCAAAACACCCGAAACCCCCCCGAGAGAAACCAACCCCAACCGGGGGGGGGGCCGCCCCCCCCCCCCCCCCCCCCCCCCCCCCGGCCCCACCCCCCCCCACCCCCCCCCCCCCCCCCCCCCCCAACCCCGGGAGAAAACCCGGGGGGAGAACAAACGAAAAAAAACCCCGAAAAAAGGGGGGAGAAAAAAAAAAAAAAAAAAAAACAGCCGAGTCCGAGCCATTGGCCTGACTTGACATTTCTGCCTTTCCTTTCTCGAGTCTGTGTGTGAACGTGTGCACGTCTGTGTTCATGTATACTGTGTGTAGTATGTGCATGTATGTATGCGCACGGATGCATGTGTGTGTGTGCATACATATGTGTCCAGATGTACATGCATGTGTGTATATGTGCATGGGGTGCATGCTTGTACGTGTGCATATGTATATGTCCAGGTGTGTATGCATGCACATGTGTACGTGTGTGCAAAGCAGTGCCCAGGGGCCAGGGGAGACCACGCCCACCGGTGGGGGCAACCCCCAGGCTGGGTGCTTTAACGCTAGGGGCGCTGTTAGGCCCACTGGTGCCGGACGCCTTGGAGGGTGCTTGTTTGGGGAGAATACTCTCCCCAATACCGCTTTGGACTCCCCTCAGGGGTTCTTAATTTCTTCGGTGTGGGGCCGCTCCCCTGCTCAGTGCTGAGTTGCTGCAGGCGCTGTGTGTATGTGTGGGGGGACCGTGCAGAGACGGGTAGGGGCGGGGGAGGGTCTCAGCTCCCACCTGTGCAGCAGGTGCCCGGCGCCTTGCGGGCTCCTGCTCCGGACCTCCCCTGCTCCCCCCCCACACACAGCTTCCCCCCTCTCCTTCTGCAGTGCCCATCAGGAGGCTCCTGGACAGCCCACACCGCCCACCCTGCCCTCTACGTGTCTCCTCCTCTCTGAAAGCCTTTCCAAGGGCTCTGGTGGTGTAAGGAGCCCCTCCCCTCCTCCCTGCTGCGCCGGGGTCACCGGGTCTGCGTCTTCCCCCACCTTATCCCCCTTTGCCCTGGTCCAGGGTTTGGCGTCTGCTGCCGAGACCCACATCGTGTGGCCGCTAGAGGGCGCCCAGCTCCCAGACTCGGCCAAGGCCGCGCTGCCCGGGGGCTGTGCCCTCGCTTCCCGCTGGGGGCGCCCGCGAGTCGAGCAGGCGCAGGGAGGTGGGTCGCTGCGAGAGAAGTGGGGAGGGGGCACCTGCGCCTCTTTTCTGGGACTCAGTAGGTGGTGGGCAGGTCCCCAAGAAGGCTGAGGGGCCTCACCCAATTGCTGCTCAGACATACTCCACCCAAAGGTTGCCGCTCGGCCGGGCTTCCCCTCTCTCAGCCAAGCTGCCCAGGGAGCCTTTCTCCTGAGCACCGCTGGGGCCACCCCGTGAGCACTGAGCCCTGAGCCGGTGCTGGGTCTGGCCCTAAAACATGAAAAGAGGCAGGACCCGATTAGAAAAGAAAAATAAAAAAGCACAGCAAGTTAAAACACAGAACCAGGAGTGAAGCTTGAGCATTGCGAGGTGTGACCCAAATGCGTTGTTTTGTTTTTTTTGTGTGTGTGTGTGTGTGTGTGTGTGTGTGTGTGTGTGTGTGTGTGTGTGTGTGTGTGTGTGTGTGTGTGGCCTTTCCCAGTGGTGTCAGGGGTGTACTGCTGGTTCTATGCGCAGGGGGTCACTCCTGGCAGTGCTTGGGGGACCCTATGTAATGCCAGGGATTGAGCCGGAATTGACTGTAGCAAAGCAAGCGCTTTAACCCGTTCTGGCCCTCTGGCCCTGACAGGCTGTTTAGACCGGAAACGCTGCTCTGTTTTTTTTTTTTTAAATCTTTTTGAGTCACACCCTGCGATACTCAGGGGTTACTCCTGACTCTGAGCTCAGGAATTACTCCTGGTGGTGGTGCTTGGGGGACCATATGGGATGCTGGGAGCGAACCCTGGTTGACCGCATGCAAGACAAATGCCCTCCCTGCTGTACCATCGCTCCCGAAAGGCTGCCTTTGGGTTTCCTTCCGGCTGGGCAAGGCAGGGCGTGGGTTCGGGTGCTCTTGGTGAATGCTCCTCTCCAGGTCTCTGTCTCCCCTCTCTGACCACAGTGGGCTAACAAGAGAGGGTGCCAGCCCAGTCTGCCCGGGGGGCTCTGCCCATGTGCAACCCCTGATGCCTCTTGAGACCCCTCAGTGGCTAATTCATGCATTTTATTTTCTTTTTTTATTTTTTGGGTCGCACCCGGCAATGCTCAGGGGGTTAGTCCTGGCTCTTCGCTCAGGAATTACTCCTGGTGGTGCTCGAGGGACCATATGGGATGCTGGGAATTGAACCCGGGAGGGCCGCGTGCAAGGCAAGTGCCCTACCTGCTGTTCTGTCGCTCCGGCCCTGGTTCACGCTGTTATTCTTGAGAGCAGTGCACGGGCCAGTAGACGGAGAGAGGAGCGCCGGGATAACGGCCTCAATGATCTAATGAGAGCAACAAAGGGGCTACGCGGCTTGTTAATGAACTCTCGGCCTCGCTATCAATGAAACCACACTTGATCCTTCTGGCGGCAGTGGCTGAGAGCCCTCACCCCCACAGCTTCCCGGGATGCTGCGCAAATCCCCAACCGGCCTCAGGAGCTTTTAGTGCGGGGACACGGTCAGTCAGTAACCGCCCAGCTCTGATAATAACCAACCACCCTACGATATATAGTGCGGGGACATAGTCAGTCAGTAACCGCCCAGCTCTGATAATAACCAGCCACCCTCACAATATATAGTGCGGGGACATGGTCAGTCAGTAACCACCCAGCTCTGATAATAACCAACCACCCTCACGATATATATAGTACAGGGACACGGTCAGTCAGATACCGCCCAGCTCTGATAATAACCAGCCACCCTATGATATATATAGTACAGGGACACGGTCAGTCAGTAATCGCCCAGCTCTGATAATAACCAACCACCCTCACAATATATAGTGCGGGAACACGGTCAGTCAGTAACCGCCCAGCTCTGATAATAACCAACCACCCTACGATATATAGTGCGGGGGACACGGTCAGTCAGTAACCGCCCAGCTCTGATAATAACCAACCACCCTCACGATATATAGTGCGGGGACACGGTCAGTCAGTAACCACCCCAGCTCTGATAATAACTAACCACCCTCACGATATATATATATAGTACAGGGGACACGGTCAGTCAGTAACCGCCCAGCTCTGATAATAACTAACCACCCTCACGATAATATAGTG
>JAJIBD010011947.1:0-32500 GCA_021461705.1 Cryptotis parvus
TCTCTCTCGTTTGTCTTGCAGGCAGCTGACCCAGCTTTGATCTCTGGCACCCCACAAGGTCCTTTGAACACCACCAGGACTAATTCCTGAGCACTGCCAGGTGTGGCCTTCAAGCTAACACCAAACCAAAAAGGAACCACAGCTTTCGTCCCACCACCCTGGCCAGGTGGCAGCCCCGTGGCCCTCACTGAACCCCATCAGATTGACATGGACCCTCACAGCCAGCAGAGGCAGGTGGGAGCTCTGGGCACAGTCCACAGCTTGGATGGGTACCAGGGAGAACAGTGAAGGTGCCCTTGCCCGCCGGGGTCACACATCTTACATTCCACCTCCAGGCTTGACCCACAGCTCGGGAGAAACATGAGCAGCTTCCGGGTTGCCAGCGGTGGAGGCCGCTGAGGGCCCGGTGGGGGAGGGGGGGAGTAGCAGGAGTCCGTCAATGAGGGATGAGGGGACATTGCCTGGAGACACCACATGTGACACACACCACCTGGGTGCTCTGTCCCACACTGCCAGTGGGGGTGTGGGGGTCTGGGGAAGGGGGGTGGGAATCTCATTTCTAATTTTCTAAAACAGTCCACGAGTCTACAGTTATCTTAACATCAAATGAATAAAACGTGGCAAACACTTTAGGGGGCCCCCAGAAAAAGAAAGATTGGTTTTGGTTGCCCTTGAACTAGAACAAGATGTTGAAGTTGTCTCCCTACATTTTTTGGGGGTGCTCAGTGGTCACTCCTGGCTCTGCTCTCAGGAATCACTCTTGGCAGTGCTCAGGGAAATGTATGAATGCTAGGGATTGAACCGGGTCAGCTACGCGCAAGGCTTATCCACTGTATTCTCTCTCCAGCTCTGTCTTCTATATTCCTTTTCCTTTTTGGCTTTTTGAGTCATACCCCCAATTCCAAGGGGTTACTCCAGGCTCTGTATTCATGACCTACTCCTGGCAGTGCTCAGTGGATCATACAGGATGCTGGGAATTGAACCGGGTCAGCTACGTGCAAGGCACATGCCTACCTGCTGTATTATCTCTCTGGCCTGTCTTCTACATTTGTATTTTTACATTTATTTTTATATAACAACACATACAATATTTCAAAGTTTGTTGTTGCCATCGATTGCTTATTTTTTGGTATGGAGGCTGGGGTCACAACAATGGGCCCCAGAGCACTGCTCTACTATCGAGGTGTGGCCAGAAACCAAAAGTGAAGCGTGAGCCCAGAGAGGCGCAGCAGGTAGGGCGCTCGCTCGCACCTGCTTGCCTGGCTTCAGTCTCCAGCACTGCAAATGGTTCTCTGAGCATCACTGGGATAGACCCAAAACCAAGAAAATAAACAAAACATTTTAAATGTTTTTTTTTTGGGCCCCCCCCTTCTACTTTATTTCAACATCATGGTTTGCAGAGTTGTTCATGATGTTCTTGTTACAGTCGTTCAGTAATTCCACCCCACACTCCCGCCCGCCAATCCACCTCCGCTGTCACCTTCCCACCACCATTGTCCCCAAGCAAAGCTGTTCTGGGGTTTACTCCTGGCTCTACACTCAGGGATTATTCCTGGTGGGGCATGGCAGACCATATGAGGTGCCAGGGATCCAACCCAGGTTGACCACATGCAAGGAAAGCGCCCTACCCACTGTGCTCTCTCCTTGGCCCTCCACTGCACTTTATCATCCTTGTTCCTGTTGGTTTTTGCTCCGTGGAGTGTACTAAGAGCAGGGCTCAGCAAGCCCATGATGCAAAGGTCTCCAGCAAACTAGATTCCAGGAGCTTTTGTCATCAGGAGGAGGAAATGGGACGTGATCTTTTCCAGGGCTCTCCGTGACAGTTTCAGAGGTGACCCAGAGTCACACGGCAGATTAGCAGCCAAGGGCGTCCCATGCCAAGGAGCTAACCTTCACCGCCTCCTTCAGACACATCCTCTGGAGTTCCCATTTTTAGTTGTTTTTTTGGGGGTCACACCCAGCAATTACTCAGAGGTTACTCCTGGCTCTGCACTCAAGAATTATTCCTGGCACTGCTTGGGGGCTCTAAGGGGATGCCTGGGATTGAACCCAGGTCAGCCATGTGCAAGGCAAATGCCCTACTCACTGTACTATAGCTCCTACCCTGAGTTCCATTTTCAGTTTGTAAATATGGGGGAGGGCAGGCAGGTGGACCCGCCTCCCTTCCCAGCATGTAGTAGGGTCAAAGTGAGGAAGAATACCCTCACCTTGGAGAACAAGCAAAAAAGCAGCAGCATAAGGGCCAGAAAGATAGTACAATGGTTAGGGTGTTTGCCTTGCATACAACTAGCCAGGCACCAAATATGGTCGCCTGAGCACAGAACCAGGAGTATCACTTGAGCACCACCAGATGTGACCCCGAAACCATAATAAATAAAAAAAAATAAACAAGTTACAATGATAAAATATAAGAAGAAGCAAAGCACAAAACCAGGCTGAGAACCAGCTCAGGGCTGGCCAGCGGCGGGTCCCTGGAGGTGCACCCTGGTGTGGATTTTCCACTCACTCATCGCTGAGAGGGTGGCCAGGCTCTGTCAGGGGCGGAACACACACTGCCAGGACCCCGGGCTCTGCTGGGCCGGAGAGGCCCCCCTTCCTCCTGCCCACTGGCCTATTAACGCCCAGAGAGATGAGGAGTGGGATTAGTTGGAAGAACTTTCCAGGTTCCTGCTAATGTGTCTGTGAAATGGACCACACAACTAGAGGTCACCCTGGTGGCCCTGGCGTGGCATGAAATCGAGGGTGCCTTGAAGCTGGCGTGACCCCTTCCATTCAGCGGTCCTGAGCAATAGAGTGGCGGAGATGCCAGCTGTGGGGGAGAGAGGGAGGCACAGCGGGAGAGGTTGCACAAACAGCCCCAGGGCCGAGTGAGTCAGAGTTTCCTCGTGGCATCATTTTAGGGCCTTGTGGTTCCCCCCTGGGGCCTGCTTCTGAGAGGGAGGCCTCTGGGCAGGTTTCCTGTGCCGGCTTCCACAAATGGCGGGGAGGCTGCCCCGCCCCATGCTCCACCAGAATTCCTGTCCCTGCTGTTTCCCTGCTGTTTCTTTCTGGACTCAGCTAACACTCAGTATTTTACTGCCTTCCCTAGCTGCAAACTTCCCCATTCCCCAGTGTCTCTGACTCAGCCTTTCCCTTTCCATGGAGACACTTTGGAGGGGCAGATGATTCCGTAGCCTTGTCCCCAGAAACCCTGCTTTTGACAGGCTCAGCTTAGGAGAAGCAACGCCAGCGTGTAGTAAAACGCATCACATTTCGTGAAGCTGAACAGAATAGCCGCAGGGCTCCTGTGCGCAAAGTTGTTTTGCAGATGGAAATGTTTTTTTGTTTGGGGCCACACCCAACAGAGTGTGGGTGCTCCTCCTGCCTGAGGGGTGATGGGGACAGTGCAGGGAGGCCCCCTGCATGCAAAGCCTTTTCTCGGTCTATCGTGTCCACTCTCTGGTCCAGTCTTCTGCAGATTTTAGAATGAGTGCAGCACATAAACGCTTTCCTGTAAACAGCAGTTCCCTCCCCTGGAGCAGGGGAGAAACCAAGGTTCTTTGAGGCTGCCAGACATGTTAAGTTTCACTCGGCAAAGCCCAAGATGCAGGGACTGCGTAGTTCAGAGGGTATGTTTGCCTTGCACATGGCAGACCTGGGTTCTAGCCTCAGCATCCCATATGGTCCCCTGAGCACCGTCAGAGAGTAATTCCTGAGTGCAGAGCCGGGAGCAATTCCTTAGCATCACTAGGTATGACCCAAAGAGCAAAGAAAAAAAAAGAAAGAAAATACAAAAGGCCAAGATGCTGCCTGGGATTGGATTTGGATCTTGATGCTGTCCATGAAGACGGATGGAGTAGTCAGGGTGGGTGTTACTGCCCTCCCACAGACCCATCTCCATGCCCTGGGCAGTGAGAGGAGCAAAAGTCTGCCAAAAGCACCTGGAGAAAGGGACTCTCAGGCTCGTCCCTGCCAAGGCAGCCACCAAACTGTGGCCTGGGGCCGGGAATTCCTCACTCTTTCCCAAGAACCACAGCTGTGGGCAGAGGCAAGCACTGGCAGGGGAAAATCAGACTCCTAACCTTCAACTCCTAACCGCCACCCCAGCGGAGCCTCACAACAAGCCAGAAGAACCCCCAACTCCATGAGGGACCTCCATTTTCCACATCTGGACTTCCCCCTCATCAGAACTCCACCCAGCAGACCAGCCTATCACAGCCCGGCTCATTGAGATCCACCCTGCTACAGTCTAATTCGGCCCAGGTATGCTGATCCAGAGACTCACAGACATGGGGCAAAGCTGCTACTGGCTTTCTCTGTGCACAGCCACTCATGAGGCGCCCTGGAGGGATGGCAGGTTCTAGCCCTGGTCCGCCACCCCAGCAGAGCCTCACAACAAGCCAGACGACCCCCACTCCATGAGGGCCTCCATTTTCCACATCTGGACTTCTCCCTTGTCAGCACGCCACCCAGTATACCAGCGGCTGTGCGGTTCATCAATAAATGCTGGCTTTTGAGATGACTACAAGAGTATGCCACCCACATGGCAGAGCCTGGCAAGCTACCGTGTCGTGTTCGATATGTCAAATACCAGTAACAATTATAGACCTCATTCCCATGACCTGATGGAATGGTTTGAGGCTCTTTATGTTCCTGGAGCAAGCAGGTGCCCTTGGGCTCTACTTGCATGAGACAGGTCATATGGAGATGTTACTGGTGCCCGCTCAAGCAAATTGATGATGAACGGGAAGACAGTGAACTTTCAACTAGGTTTCCTACACCTCCACCGACTCCACAGAAAAGCATTTTGGGAGAAGACAAATGGTGAAGTAAGATAGTTTAGGAGGGTCGGGAAGGGACGACGGTGCTTGCTGAGCCAGCGTAGGCTTGATCCCCAGCACCCCACATGGTCCCTGATCTCTGAGCACAGAGCCAGGAATAAGCCCTGAGCACTGTCAGTGCAGCCCACTACCCCACCCCCTGCCCCAAAAGAGAGTTTAGGGAAAAAGGGAGAGAGAAAAGAGGGAATCTCCACAAAGTATAAAGAAAGGAATTGCACAGCCCAAGGTATCTGCGCAAGGCCGTTTCCAGTCAGCCTCAGCTGGGACTTCCTATGGAGAGTCATTTTATAGGGCCTTGCCAATGGAACACTGAACTTTGGGTGCTCTTCTACCGTCTCATGCATGGCCATTTGGTCCTGCTGAAGTTACTCCTCTCCAGAGGGACCCGGGCTTCTCGCATGCTGGCATCGTTCAGAGACTTACAGGGCTCAGCTCTGAGGGGCCTGGGCTTCTTGCGCATGCTGGCATCATTCAGAGACTTACAGGGCTCAGCTCTGAGGGCCCAGGCTTCTCTGCGCATGCTGGCATCATTAAGAGATTTCACAGCTCAGCTCCCACATCGCCACAGGATTCCAGGCTTCCTGCTTCTGAGGCACAAACAGGGCTGGTGACAGTAACTTCTTAGACCACACCTTGGTTTTGCTACTTCCCCAAATTCACTGCCAGGAGGCCCCTAGTTACCTGCCTCACCTGTGCCCAGCTGCCCTGCTCGGGCCATGGCCCTTGTGCATCCAGAGAGGTAAAGGGGATCGGCAGTGGGACGAGGCATCACCCCAGAAAATGCAGCTTCGCTCCTGCCTGGCCACCCGCACTGTGAGCTGGGCGAGCCTGCCCAGGGAGGTCAGGAGCTGGGGCATGCTCGGTTCCTGCACGGTGCGGACCCCCCAAGCCCCTGCCGCATCACTAAAGGACCTTCAGGCTGTGCGGGCGCCCACTTGATCTGTACAGTCTAGGAGCGGGTCCCTGCTACACGGATATCGGGAGCTGTGGCTCTCGGCCTAAGGAGAGACGCGCGCCGCTTGGAAAAGGAAATGTCAGTCCCCAGCTTCTAGGTCTATCGTATGACAGAAAAGTTCAATTTAAGAAATGTGAGTGAGGGCCGGAACAATAGCACAGCGGGAAGGGTGTTTGCCTTACACACAGCCAAACTGGGTTCCATCCCCGGCATCCCATATGGTCCCCGAGCACCGCCAGGAGTAATTCCTGAGTGCAGAGCCAGGAATAACCCCTGAGCATTGGCTGGGTGTGACCCAAAAGAAAAAAAAAAAAACCAACCAACCAACCTGCAGAGCTGTTCGTCAGGGGCTGTAGTGATCCCGCTTCACTCAGAGTAGGAGGTGTCAGAGGGCCAGGCACAGCGTCAGTCCACGTGGGGCAGGAGCCACTTACAGCACAGGGCGCTTGCCTGTGCGCAGCTGCCTCGGGGTTGATCCCCAGCACCACACAAGGTCTCTAAGCCCCTCCAGGAATGGCCACAAAATAAAACAAAAACTTACGTCCCTATTGTTCATTCATTTTAGCTTGGGAGTCACACCGGGCTACTCTAGAGTTTGGGGTCACTCACAGCGGTGCTTGCACCAGAACTGCACAGGTGAAGCCTGAGCGCCAGGCTACGGAGCTCGAGCTCTTAACTCCGGCTGCACCCAATCTGCATTTGCAGCCAGCTGAATCCCCTGGTCTGCCCATCTGCAACCCAGAGGGTCAGACTAGCTGACATGCTTTGCTTGGTGAGTTCTCCTAAGTAAGTGGATTAATGTCCTGACTGGAGGATTTTGCAGATTTAGGGAGCGGGAAAGCCAAGATCATCATGGAAGTGCTGCTCAGTTCCTTAGCGCTTGCCTTGCACGTGGAGAGAGCCACAGCACAGCCTTAGCGCTTGCCTTGCACGTGGCCCATCTGGGTTGATCTCCGACATCCCATATGCTCCTCCGGAGCACCACCAGGAGAATTCCTGAATGCAGAGTCAGGAGTAACCCCTGAGCATGCTGGGTGTGGCCCCAAAACAAGCAAACAAAAAGGAAGTGAGAAGCAGTATAATCACTGCTAATGGCTGCTCTCACCTGTCAGTGGCTCCTCTGATGAGTCAGGACTTTAATGGGGCCTGTGAAGCCGGCAGGGCAAGGCTGGGAGTGGCCCTTCGCGCCCATGTACCTGCTCTCACCTGGAATGATTATAGCTTCAGAACCGTGTCTAAGTAAGGAGACACAGACAGCTTCATTCACACTGGGGCCACCCCGCCTCCCTGCTGGGCTTGTCCTCAGTTTGGACACACACACACACACACACACTCTTTTTTTTTCTCATTCTTTGGGGTCACACCTAGTGATGCTTCGGGGTTACTCCTGGCAGTGCTCGGGGGAACATATGGGATGCCGGGATGGAACCCCGGTCATCCAGGTGCCCTACCCACTGTACTATCATTCCGGCCCCAGTTAGTTCTATTTTATGATTTATTTACTAAGCGGGGAGAGGAGATTGGCCACACAGCAGTGCTCAGAGGCTTTCTGGCCCCGGATTTGGGAGCGACCCCTAGAGGTCTCCGGGCTCCATACCTGGTGTTGAGGATTCCAACCCGGGTTGGAAGATGCAAGGTGAGTGCCCTCACCTCCTGTATGTCTCTCAGCCTCTGTTTTAGGACACACTTATCCGCTTTATTGAGCGTGGATGGAGGGCCCGCCGGCCTCTCTAGGAGGAAACAGGAAGCCGCAGCGCTGATCCTGGGTCCTACCTCCCACCCACACCCGGCCTCTGTGCTTATCTGCCAACTAGGCACAGTCCTGCTGGGCAGTGCGGGCTCATGGCAGCGAAGCCTCACCCCCACCCCACCCCCCAGTGGTTTCCATGCCCCTCTCTTCCTGTTCAAAGCACCCAGCAAGTAGTTACTTGCAGGGAGAGCTGCGGGCTGGAATGGAGGCCAACAACAGCTCCCAAATTGCTGGGAGCTCTGGGTGCTCGGGGCCGGGCGGGTAACAGATAAGATTTAGACTTTGTGCTGCGGGGCAAGATTTGAACTAGGGTTTGGCTTCCCCGGGAGGACGCCGCGCAGAGCCGGGTGCTGAGGGAGCGAAGGCTTTTGGGGGCCTTGGTTTGTGGGCGGTTCCAGGCGGTGGGTGGGGGTCCGCCTCCCTCGTGGCTGTCCCACCGTCGCCTCCGCCCCGCCTCCCGGGATTCCCGTGGCAGCCAGCTCAGGTGCTCGAGCTCGAGTGCTCGGAGGTTCCGGGGAGGTGGGTGGGAGCGACCGGATGGGGCGCCCCCAATGTCGAGGTGTCACTTCCTCCGTGGATTTGGCGCCACCGGCAGGAGAAGGAGGTGGCCCTGCCCCGGCCTTCACAGGGCTCCAGGGGGCCCAGCCTGCAGCCCCCGACCCTCCCAGCTCCAACTTTCCCGGGGGACGGGGGGGCTCGGCCGGGCCCCGGGAGACGCGGGCGATGGCGGCCGCAGCGAGGCCCAGGTGCGGGGCGCGCAGGGCGCGGGCAGTGGCGGGGGCCCCGGGCGGCAGCTGCCGAGGACAGGACGGGACGGGGCGGGGCGGGGCGGGGACGCGGCGACTGTCCCGGCCCCGCCCCGCGCCCCGCCCGCCCGCCGAGCCGCCCGGGACGCCGCGAGGGCGAGCACCCGGCACCGAGCTGCCCGCGCCCGCCGCCAACGCCGCAGGCACGGCCGGTAAGTGCGCGGGCCCTGGGAGGGCCGGGCCCAGCGGGGCGCGTCAGCACACGCGGGGATGGGGTCGCAGCAAGTCGCGGGGGCCCCGGGGAGGCTCGCCGGGGGCGGGGACCCGGAGTGACAGCTGCGGGCGGGCGGGTATTTTTAGTTTGAACCAACCGTCCGCCGCCGCCTGCGACAGCCCCCCGACTTTGCTTGCCTCCACCCGGGACCTGGGGATTTGCCCCCTTGCCAGGAAGCCCCTCAAGGCCCCTGGCAGCGGTCCCGCGGCTCCTGTCTGCTCCGCGCGCCGCTCTGCCTCCCGGAGCCAGCGGACCTGTCACCGCAACCACCGCGTGTCGCCGCGTCCCCTGTGCACGCCAGCGCGCAGCTCCGCGGGGGGCAGAGCCCAGCGGCAGCGGCGGGGACAGGACATCAGGACATCGCCCCTGGCAGTGGGTGGGCTTCGATCACACTCCGCATCCCTGCTTCTCCATGGCAGGGGAGTGAACCTGAGCGGGAGGGTGGGGTGGGGGGGCAGGGAGCCCGTCGGTCTTGTGCCTTGATCTCAAACAGGGACTGAGGGTGTGACCCCAGGGATAGTGGCAGACCCCCGCCCCCCAGCCCTGCTGGCCCCTGCTCAACCTGACTCCTCCCAAACCTAAGTTGTGGGGCCCAGGGTCAGGGTGGTCGGAATATTAATCGCTGCTTTATCAGTTTGGCCCCAACCCCCTCCCAGGTTTCTGGGAGCTCCCCTGGAAGGCTTCACTTCCGTTTCCTTCTGGAATCACTGAGGGCCTTCCAGGTGAGGACTCTGCTGATGGGGCGCCAGTGGTTCCCCTGGGAGCCTTGAACATCCCCGTGGGTGGGGGACAGCACAGAGTGACTGTTCCCAGAAATGGAGGCGTCTGCCACCCTGCAAGTGCCCTTCTGAGCTGCTCTGGGACCATCTTTATCCCTGGCCGGGAGGGTGGGAGATACCTGGGGAGCTGTCCAGAGCCACAACCAGAAACTGACCCGGTTCTCCTTCGCCCAGAGCTGGGACGGGGGCGCCTCTTGCCTTGGGCTTTTTTTTTCTTTCTTTTTGAGTCACACCCAGTGATGCTCAGGGGTTACTCCCAGCTCTGCACTTAGAAATTACTCCTGGCTCCAGGGACCATATGGGATGCCGGGGAACGGACCTCAGTCTGTGGTGTGCAAGGCAAACGCCCTCCCTGCTGTGCTACCACTCCACATTGGGCCTGTCTTGCTCCTGTCCAGTGACTGGACCCCTGTGGGGCCTGCGACACGTGTGGACATGTGGTCTCTACATTCTTCTGGAGTGACAGCCCTGGGGCGCCACCACAGCTGTGCTCAGCCTGCGGCCCCGGGGTCCGCGTCAGCTGGAGGGTCCCCACTGGGCAGCTGGGGTGTGGGCAGGGCAGCTTTATTTCTGGAACCGGCTCTGTGCTGGGCTCCCCAGGGCAAAGCATGGGGTTGCGACTAGCATAGGGATGGCCGGTCTGGGAGCCCAGGCAGTGCCCTTCAGGAGGGCTGTTTCCGTTTGAGGGTCACAGTGTGCAGGGTTTCTTGGGACTACCTGAGGTGTTCAGGACCGAATCTGGGCTCCCCACATGGAAGCTGTGCTTGCCCACCCTTTGAGCCATCTCTCCGGCCCCTTTGGGGTGAATTTAAGCTCTGTCCGGGTCCAGGCAACACCCGACTAGCTGGGCTGCTCCATATGTTCTCTGGCCGCCGCCCATTTGCCCCAGCCTGGCTGTGCCCTCAGCTTCCTAATGCTGGAGCTGAGCCACTGGGTTCTGCCCACTGTGGGTGACCTTCGTGCTGGGGAGGTGGGATTTGGTACTTCCAAAGCACCCAGGACCCCCACCAGGGCCTTATGCGGCCCAGGTCTAGGAAATGGGGTGTCTGCCTTCCGTGTCCGGCTCTGCTTTTTGACTGTGGCTCTTCAGTTTAATTCCTCTGGATTGGGGTACCTAACCCCCACATCTTTGGCGGGGAGGGGTTGGAACTTTCCATGAAATGTGAGCTGTGATTATGGGTTCCAGACGTGGCCCAGGGGAGCAACTGTCCCAAGGCGGAGTGGCAGGGACTGGGGGACACCCACGTGCCCCCTCTCCCTTTAGCTCTGCCCTGGCTCTTCCTCTCTGCCTCAGTGTTGGGGTGGGGCTGTTAGCTCTGAAAGATGTGGGAGGGGCTTGGTTTATGCTATGTGCCTGCGGGCTCCTGTCAGTCACCTCCCTGGTGCTGAGAGTGAAGGGTCTTTGCCCACCCATTTAGAGACACAGGTTAGAACCAAGATTAGAAGCCACACTTTAAATTTTTTTTCTTTCTTTTTTTATTGAGTAACAGTGAGATACACAGTTACAAAGTTGTCCATGATTTGGTTTCAGTCATACAATGTTCCAACACCCGTCCCTACACCAGTGCACATTTCCCACCGACAACTTCCCCAGTTTTCCCTCCTAACCCCACTCCCCAGGTGGACTTCTGGCGGGCGCTCTCTTTCTCTCTCTCTCCTTCCCTCTCTCTCTCCTTCCCTCTCTCTCCTTCCCTCTCTCTCTTCTTCCCTCTCTCTCCTTCCCTCTCTCTCTCCTTCCCTCTCTCTCCTTCCCTCTCTCTCTCCTTTCCTCTCTCTCCTTCCTCTCTCCTTCCCTCTCTCTCCTCCCTCTCTCCTTCCCTCTCTCTCTCCTTCTCTCTCTCCTTCCCTCTCTCTCCTTCCCTCTCTCTCCTTCCCTCTCTCTCCTTCCCTCTCTCTCTCCTTCCCTCTCTCTCCTTCCCTCTCTCTCTCCTTCCCTCTCTCTCCTTCCCTCTCTCTCTCCCTCCCTCTCTCCTCCCTCTCTCTCTCCTTCCCTCTCTCTCTCCTTCCCTCTCTCTCCTTCCCTCTCTCTCTCCTTCCCTCTCTCTCCTTCCCTCTCTCTCTCTCCTTCCCTCTCTCTCCTTCCCTCTCTCTCTCCTTCCCTCTCTCTCCTTCCCTCTCTCTCCTTCCCTCTCTCTCCTTCCCTCTCTCTCCTTCCCTCTCTCTCTCCTTCCCTCTCTCTCCTTCCCTCTCTTTCTCCTTCCCTCTCTCTCTCCTTCCCTCTCTCTCTTTCTCTTTCCTTCCTCTCTCTTCCTTCCCTCTCTCCTTCCCTCTCTCTCCTTCCCTCTCTCTCCTTCCCTCTCTCTCCCTTTCCCCCCCTCTCCTCCCTTCCCCTCCCTCCCTCCTCTCGGTCACTAAGGTTTGCAGAACCGATACTGTGCGTTTATCACGTATATCCTTGATTTACTCTCAGCACTCAGTCCTTGTCCAGAGTAATCATTTCCAACTGTCATTGCCATAGTGGTCTCATCTCTGTCCTAACTGCCCTCTCCCCCTAACCCCTTACTTGTGACAAGCTTCCAACTGTGGGTCAGTCCTCCTGGCCTTCATTGGAACCTACACTTTGGACCCAATGCTCTTCCCCAAATCCCAGACCTGGCGCTAGCCAAGGACAGTGCTCTCCCTGGGAGGCCCCTCTGGAAGACCATTTTCCCAGCCAGGAAGAGGGGGTCCACTGGGGCCCAGCCATTTTTACTCCCCCTGTAACGTCTGAGAATCACCGCACTGGGCCACCAGGTGAGAGTCGGGGCTGCACAGGTGGAGGTTAGGGGAATGTCAGCCTCAGGATTAGGGGTGATGTGCTGAGGGATGGGCAGGAAGCAGGTGAGGGGCCTTCCTGGCAGCTGGATCCTCCCCATTCTCCCGCAGGGGTGCTATAAGAATCCTGGGGACAGTTGGGTCTGTGCTAGCAGGGGACTCCAAGGGGGGTTTTGCTAGGAATCCTGCCACATCCCAATACTGCCTCCAAGACCTGGGAAGCGCCAGCAGCGTTGGAAGACCTGGCGGAGAGCCCAGCACAGGAAGCTGGACGCACGCAGGTGCAGCTTCAAGACACGTGAGGCATATCCTGAGGGCAGAAGCAGGGTGGCCACTAAATGAAGATCATTTGTCCTTCAGAGAGGGCAGTGGCCAGAGAGCATTGGGAGAGGGTCCCTGGGTGCAGCTAGGAAAGAACTGGCCTCGTGATTCTTCCTGAGGATACAGGTTTCATCCATGGAGTCTGTTCACCAATCAGAGCCTCTCAAGGCAAACAAGCCAGGATGAAGCGTGGGGGCAGCTCTGGTGTCAGAGGGGTCCCGGCAGGAAGAGGGAGCCGACTGGCACTTCTCCTCTGTGGAATGGGAGACATTGAAACAGATTTAGAAGGGCCAGAGATAGAGTACAACACATACCTTGTAGGCAGTCAGCCGGGTTTGATTCCTGATGCCTCGTATGGTCCCCTGAGCATTAGCAGGAGTGATCCCTGAGGTGCAGCGCCAGGGTAAGCCCTGAGCACTGTCAGGTGTGGCCCCTAAACTCCCCAAAATATTTTTAAGCATCACTGTATCACTGTCTTCCTGTTCATCATCGATTTGCTCGAGCGGGCCCCAGTAACATCTCCATATGTCCTGTCTCATGCTAGTAGAGCCCAAGGGCATCTGCTTGCTCCAGGAACATAAAGAGCCTCAATCCATTCTGGAATGATGTCTATAATTGTTACTGGTATTTGGCATATCAAATACAACACGGGTAGCTTGCCAGGCTCTGCCGTGCAGGTAGCATACTCTTGTAGTCATCTCTAAGTCCAGCAATTATTGATGAACCACGCTGACCGCAAGCAACCGCACGAGCCAGGCTGTGATAGGCCGGTATGCTGGGTGGAGTTCTGATGAGAAAGAAGTCCAGATCTGGAAAATGGAGGCCCCTCATGGAGTGGGGGTCGTCTGGCTTGTTGCAAGGCTCTGCTGGGGTGGTGGGCCAAGGCTAGAACCCGCCATCCCTCCTGGGCGCCTCGTGAGCTGCTGGGCACAGGGAGAGCCAGTAGCAGCTCTGCCCCATGTCTGCGAGTCTCACCACTTACAAATAGGAGATATATATGAATATATTCTATGCAATGTTAAACCCACGGTATACATTGTAGCTGGCATGCACACTGTGTGTATCAAATATATAATGTTACAAATCCTGAATACAAGGACCAAAAAAAAAAAAAAAAGGAAATGAAACAAATGTAAATCCCGCCGCCTCTGACACCTACAGACCTGCCCTTTCCCCTTGCAGGGGGTTAAACTCCTGCTCCAGAAGCCTTGGCACAGCTCCAGGAGCTGGACCCGCAGCCGTTTCAGCTCACACACCTGAATTCCCCAGGCCAGGCCTAATGATTTCTGCTGCTGATTCATCAAGTCCTGGTTGTTTTACAGCTGCTGCGTGAAGGTCAACATCAGGCACCAGCAGGAAAGACACTTCCTCTGTGCTGTCAGACCGGCGACACTCACCAGCACCACACCTGTGCAAAGGCTGTGCCAGAGGAGGCAGGTCTGAGGGGTCGTAGTGTGCGAGACTCCTTGGTTATTGTTCACACTATTGTTTATTGGTTATTGTCACACTATAGGGTTATGCTCCAGGTCAAGTTTCTGCTACTGATGTAGAAAGTTACTGTGTCCCCCTGAAGTGCCTGCGAGCCTTCTGTCCTATGTCATCCTTGTCTGATGTTCCTTCCCTCCCCTTTGGTTTGTTGATTGACTCTTCGAGATCTGGTGTAGACCGTTCCCTCCCTTAGCACCTCCTGTGTACTCGGACCCGCCCCGTGTCCCATGCTCTTGCCAGTCAACCCATATGTTCCCCTCCTGCCCCGCCCCCAAAAACTTGTACTTTCAGATCTGTATTCTAGTATCCAAGTTTAATATTTGGGGGCCACCCCAGCAGTATTCAGAGCCTATTCCTGACACTTGCATTCAGGGACCACTTCTGGAAGGGTTTGGGGGACCATATGGGTGCCCTGATTGAACTCGAGTTAGCTGCCTGCAAGGCAAATGCCCTCCAACACTGTAATATCATCCGGCCAAAGTTTAATATCAGTGCTAGTCTCCACACCCGGGGTCTGTTCTCCATCACAGATGAGTAAGTTCATCCTGGTTGTGTCCTTCATCTTAGCACAAGACCCTCCGATTCCATCCACGTTGCCTCGAGCTCTATGCCTTTATTTTTTCCTAACGGCCGCGTAGTATTCCACCCTGTCTGTGGACCATGGCTTCTTTATCCATTGCCATCCTTCTTCCCTCTGCTGGCCATTCTGAGAGGTGCCGTGAACATGCGACTGTCAGCGCATGTATCTTTCAAATTAAGTTTTCTCTCACCAAGTATCAGGAAAACACAAGCGCGAGCTTAAATCAAACTCCACACACAAATCCAATGGTGTTCGTCTCACACAAGTGAGCCTGGCACGGAGCAGGCACACTGAAAGCAGCGCGTGCCAGCGAGGCGGCAGTGAAACAGGAACCTCCATTCACTGCAGGTGGGACAGTCGTGGACCCCAGGCTCTGGTTTCAGGTCAAAACCAGACTTGTGTGGCCCAGGCCAGAGGCACACGTTTCCAGCACCTGCAGGGATAGAGATGTGAGGAGGGACCCGCCCTCCCAAGCTCTGTGCATTCTCTTTCCTACATGGAGCCGGGCATAGCCATCCCATCTCTACTCTGATCAGGGCAAGCACCAGGCAGCCCGGTTCGTCCTAGTCACTTCAGGGAGGGTCAATAACCAGTGTCAGGTCGTGCAGGGTGGGACCTGGACGTAAGTGACCCAGCACAGGACTAAAGATGAAACTGTTGAGTAGGAGCCGAAACTCTCCCTACTCCTGACCCTGACGCCAACCCTGAGCCTGAGGCTCATCCCCGTGGAGGCTGGGAAGTTGGGCATCCCCACCTGCCAACTTTCTCCCCAGGACCCAGGGCATTGGTTCCAAAGGCCGCAGGCACTACTTGTGCCCTCTCTACTGGGGGAGGGGGATCCCAATATTCCCAACTCTGGGGTCCTAGTGCCTCTGCGAGCCCCATCCTGTGATGTTCAGGACATACTCCTGGTTCTGCATTCAGAGATCACTCTTGGCGGTACTTGGGGAACCATATGGGGTGCCAGTGACTAAACCCAGCTTAGCTGCATTTAAGGCAAATTGTACCTGCTCTGCCCCCTACCATCGCTCTGGTCCCAGTCCTGTTGATCCTGGTTCCTGGTGCTACACGCCCTGCCCAGCTCAGAGATGTCCTTTGGACCTTCTCTCTGCCTAAGGACCTTCTCTCTGCCCTGATTAAGGGGACTTGGAGAGCTGACATTTCAGGATTCATTTCCGCTGCCCCTCGGGGTTCCAGGCACAGGGTGGGCTCAGACTGCCTGGTGTCCCCCATGTACTCACTGGCTGTGGAGCCCTGCCTTGCATGGTGCCTGGGGTCAGGTGCAGGCTCACATCTGGTAGAAATGGCTGGTTCCGCTTCCACTGGCCTCTTGGGGTCTAGCTGGGGTTTGTGGGTATGTCTGTTTCAGGGGCCAGCATGGGGAGACAGCTTGGGATGGTCCATTGGGAGGAAGATCAGGAGGCTAGTCTGCAGGGTGGGGTTCTACCTGGATGTCACAGGCCTGGTGAGGACACCGCGCTGTGTGAACTCTCAGGCCAACTTCTGTTTGAGAGCTGAAAACATCTCAGCTATTTCAGAGCCCCTCCCAAGTGACATTTATTGAAATAATACAGCGGCTGACTCACGCACGGGAAGCCTCCTGTTGTTTCAGACAACCTGGCCTTCCGGGATCAGGGGTGGGCCACAAGCCCACAGGAGAGCAGTCTCCTACCTTGAGCCCCTCTTTCTGTGCTTCTTAAGATAAATGAATATTAGCTATTTTTGTTTGTTTTGCGGTGCTCAGGACTTTGTCCTGACTCTTTGCTCAGGGATCACTCCTGGCGGTACTTAGGGACCCAGGTCAGCTGCATGCAAGACAAGTACCCTTCTCACTGTACTATCACCGGGCCCTATTTATTTCTTTAAGTTGGTTCGGGGCATGCCCAGGATTACTTGGGGGATACTCTTTGTATGGGCTCAGAGGGATGCTTCTGGCGCTGCTGGGGGAACTCAGGGCTAGGGGTGGGACCTGGACCTCCCACCTGCAAAATGCATGAGCTCCGGCTCCCTTTTTTTATTTTTTGGGTCACACCGGCGACGCTCAGGGGTTACTCCTGGCTCTTTGCTGAGGAATTACTCCTGGCTGTGCTCAGGGGACCATATGGGATGCCGGGGATCAAACCTGGGTTGGTTGAGTGCAAGGCAAATGCCCTCCCTGCTGTGCTATCACTCTGGCCCCCCATATCCAGCCCTTTGAACGATCTCCCTGGCCCTCTAATGATGATTTAATGAAAATGGACAGCCATGGTAGTGAGGAGTGAGGGTCAGAATTACCAGGCAGAAAAATAGCCAAAGCCAAGTGAATTTGAAGAAGATCTGGGAGGTTTCCACTGGTTGGGAGTTTTTGGGGAAGATCAGTGTGGAAGCAAGACCAGATAGGACGGGAGAACTCAGTCAGACTAAGGCACTTCAGCCAGTTCTTGTTCATTATTATAATGTAATAATATGTTACATTACATTATGTGTATTGCAACATATTATTACTTGAACTGGCGCTGGGAGTGATGTGAAATAAGATCAGACTGCACTAGGTTCTTGCCCAAGTATAAACTACATGAAATAGAAACAAAAACAACTCCTTTAAGTCATGTGAGTCTATAGAAACACAGGCAGACTCAGTTAGCCCAGAGTGGTTACAGCGCCATTGAAAAAAATAACATCTTGGACTAGAGCCACGGGCAGCAGGTAGAGTGTTTGCCTTCCAGGTGGCTAATCTGCTTTGATCCCATCGCCCTGTTGGGTCCCCGAGCACGACCAGCATCACGATCCTGAGTGAGAGCCCGTATGAAGCCCTGGAGCATTACAGGGTGTGGCTCAAAAAGTAAACAAAAAAGAAAGAGGACGTTTTCTGGGGTTTCATCAAATAGAAGAGAGTAACGTGACCAACTGAAAAATCAAGGCAGTTAGTTCAGTAATTTGAGAGCTAAGAAGCCACAGTTCCTGGGGCCGAGGGTGACAGTCCAGCAGGTAGGGCGTTTGCCTTGCACATGGCATCCCATATGGTCCCCGAGCACTGCCAGGAGTAATTCCTGAGTGCAGAGCCAGGAAGTAACCCCTGAGCATTGCCGGGTGTGACCCAAAAAAGCAAAAAAAAAGAAGCCACAGTGATTATAATTAATTTGTATGCAAATTTACTTCAGGGTTTAAAGACTCCTAAATCAGACACCCACATATCTCAAAAGCACCCCACTGAGCAGAGCTTTGAGTTTTTGCCCAAGAGACTGAGTTTTGCGTGTGAGTCAGTATATTTGTTTGTTTTTAGGCCATGCCTGGCAGAGCTCAGGGGTTACCCCTGGTTCTGCACTCAGGGATCACTCCTGGCAGGCTCAGGGGACCCTATGGAGCGCCAGGGATCACCCAGGTCAGCCGTGAAGCGAGACAAACTCCTTGCTCCTGACTGTTGCTGTGGCTGCTCAGGGTTTAAATCCTTGGGAAAAATGGGGCCGGGGGGGTGTGCCTGAGCCATAGCATGATATGGTCCCTGGAGCACTACTAGGAGTAATTCCTGAGTGCAGAGCCAGGAGTAACCCCTGAGCTCTGCCAGGTCTGAAAAAAAAGAAAGAAAGTGACATTTTTTGGTTTGTTTTTTTGTTTGCTTTTTTTTTTCTTTTAGGGTCCCACCTGGTGGTACTCAGGGGTTCCTCCTGGCTCTGTGCTCAGGAATTACTCCTGGTGGTGCTCAGGGACTATATGGGATGCTGGGGATCGAACTTGAGCTGGGTATGTGCAAGGCAAACACCCTCCCCTGTGCTTTCACTTCAGCCCTGGAAAGGAACATTTAAAACCTTTTTTTTTTTTTTGCTTTTTTGGGTCACACTTGGCTACGCTCAGGGGTTACTCCTGGCTCTTCGTTCAGGAATTACTCCTGGTGGTGCCTGGGGGACCATATGGGATGTCGGGATTGAACCTGGGCCGGCACAGGCCAGCCCTGTGCAAGGCAAACGCCCTACCCGCTGGGCTATCGCTCTGGCCCATAAGATCTATTTTAAAGGAACCAGGTTCAAAAGAACTGGAAAATACAATGACTGACATTTTAAGTGTTCTAGATTCAACATAATGACAATAGCAAGGAAAGAATCAGCAAGTCTGAAAATAAAAAGGTCCAGAACTACTTTTCTTCTCTTAGGCATCTTGTTATTCCCAAGTGGAGTCCCCCCCACCTTCCTTTTTCTCAGTGTCCCTTAATTATTGCTCAGTGTTCTGGTAAAGCTCAATTCCTCTAGCTGTTGTCCTTCTAAAAAGTCTTTCTGGAGTGACAGACTACTTAGATAAAGTACTCTTGGTTGGAGGTTTTTTTCCCATTCAATGCTTTGCACACTCAGACTGCTTCCTCTGGCCTCTAGAGTTTCACGGAGAAACCTGCTGATGTGGGAGTCTGTTGTGTGTGGCGCTTACAGTGCCTTCAAGGATTCTTTCCTTATCTTTGATTTTGACCATCTTCATTACAACTCATCTTGGTGTCTGTTTGAATTTATTATGTTTGACTTAGATTCTTTGCCTTTACTGGATCTGGGTGTCTAACTCCTCTCTCAGTTTTGGAAAAGTTCTTGGCTATTGTTTCTCCACATAAGAGTTCTTTTCCTTTCTCTTCTCCTTCTCCCTACGGTGCACTGCCCTCCCATTCACTGCTGCCCAGGTAGCTCTGATGCTATTATCATTGTTTTTAGTTCATTCTTTTTGCAGGCATTTTTTTTTTTGATGCTTTGTTTTTAAGCTTGCTGACTACAATTTTGGCTTCTTCTAGTCTGCTGGTGAGCCTGTCCCTTGCTTTTTTATTTATTTTTTTTTTTTCAGTTTAGCTACTGTAGTCTTTATTTTTTTAATTTTTTTTAATTTTTTTTTTTTGCTTTTTGGGTCACACCCGGCAATGCTCAGGGGTTTCTCCTGGCTCTGCACTCAGGAATCACTCCTGGCGGTGCTGGGGACCATATGGGATGCCGGGGATCGAACCCTGGCCGGCATGGGCCGGCCGCGTGCAAGGCAAGCGTACTGTAGTCTTTAGCTCTGTGAATTGTTTGGGCTTTTCTCTATTGCCATCCTCTCCCCTTCATCTACTCCTGTCAGGGAGCACCATTAGGAAGCTGCTTTGCAGTCTTCTTCAGGTAGTGAGCACAGCTCTGCTGTGAGGGTTCTTTCCCCACAAAGCTCTGACTGGACCCGTTTGTGTCAGTGAGTCTCTGTCTCCCTGTTGTGTCTGGTTCTCTATGAGAGTCAGGAGGGGGACACTTGTACTCCAGTTCTGACCACTGAGTCACTGAGTTTTAGCAGGCCTGAGTCGTGATGAGAGGTGCAAACCAGTGGGTCCATGGGTGCCTGTGTGTCTAGTTGAATGGACTTAGGTGGCCTCAGTTGTGCAGACCTGGACAGTGGCTGGAAAACACATGCAGGGTAGATTATTTGGGGTTTGGAGACCACACCGGGAAGTGCTTAGGGGCTCAGGCAGTGCACCCAGACCAGGGCCCCTGCATGCAAAGCTTGTGCTCTGGTCCCTGGGGTGTGTTTCAGGGGAAGCTGGATCCTCATTCCCCACTGAGCTGGCACGCTGAGGTGGCAGAGGCATAGTGGGCAGAGCTGGCATTGCTCTGGGGGTCTCGTGGGGGCTTCCTGTAGGAATGTGTCTCCCCTGGTTGTAAACTGACTGGACCCCGCCTGTCTACATGGAGTCAGCACCCTGCCCCACATCAGCTATTTCCTGGGAAGGGGAGCATCCTGGGCCTGTTACTATGGCTCCGGATCCAACATGGTGTCAATCTGCAAGGTGACAGGAAGCCAGCCAGATGGTGCTTATGGGTGCCCCGAACCTGCTCAGTTCTTCTTCTTTTTTTTTTTCCTTTTTGGGGTATACCTGGCGATGCTCAGGGGTTACTCCTGACTCTGCACTCAAGAATTACTCCTGGCAGTGCTTAGGGGACCATATGGGATGCCGGGATCAAACCCAGGTCGGTGCACACAGCGTTTGCCCTTGCAAGAAGCCAACCTGGCTTCCATCTCCAGCACCCCGGATGATCCTCCTAGCACCGCCAGGAGCGGTGCCCAAGTGCAATGCCAGGAGTAAGCCCTGAGCACCACCCAGGGAGCCCCAAACCAGACACTAGTGATAGCAGTCCTGTTCAGATGGATAATGACACCACTTGCTGCGGACTCAGGTCCCATCGCCCTGCTTTATTCTCCTCTCACTACCAACTAAATAACCGACAGGATCTCAGACTCCTGTTAATTGATTTGTAATTGGGTTTATCTTCATCCCCAACTGTTCTTTGCTTTCTGCCTGCTGCATGGTGGAGAGTGAGAGTCCACACGGGTGTGCATCACCCAAACCGGTTTGCTCGCTCTTGGCTCTTCACATCTTCCAGAACGCCAGCTTTGTGCTAAGGGCTCTCGGCATTTTTCTCGGCCAACGCAGTGAGGTGCGTTCTGATGGTTCCAGGTACCGTTGGGGCAGATGACCAGCCACCCCGGTCGGTTGGACAGTGGAGCGGGAACGGACCCTAGGTGATGGCACCTTCCGTGCGGGGAGGGGAAGGTGAGGGCAGAAAGTGGCGAGTCAGACCCCAAACTTCAGCCTCTTCCCCTGGTTCTTTCTCTGTCGCCTTCTGCCTGCCCCTGCCAGGCCCCTTCCTTACGGAGCAGCATTTCTGTGTTGGCACTGCCCTGGCTGTTCAGGAATGCCAGAGGTACCCTGGAGCCAGGGCCCACCCAGGACGACCCCACCCCGTCCTCCACCCGACACGCCCTTTCTCTCTGGTTCCAGGGAACTCCTGCCAGTGAGGCTGGCGCGCGCTGTTGACATGGCGGTGACCGCAAACCGGCAGTTGTAGGCTGGCTGCGAGCCAGCCAGGCTGCAGGGAGGAGGCGATGCCCCTTTCCTCAGGAACAGGCAACCAGGCGGCCAATAAACTTTGCTATTTGCTGATTTCCAACTAATCCTGAAATGTTTTGTTTTGGGTTTTTTTTTTTTTTTTTTGGGCGGGGGGGAAGGAACATACTCCCTGGAACTCAGAGGCTGCTCCTAGCTCTGTGCTTGGGGACCCTGGTACTGGGTGTGAAACAGAGATTTCTGCACCGTGAGCTGAACTCCAGCCAGTTCCTTGCCCCTGAAATCAGCATTTTAGAAAGTAGATTTGTTTGTTTGTTTGTTTTTTCGGAAGCCATCCCCGGCAGTGCTCAGGGGATGACTCTTGGCTCTGTGCTCAGGGATCACTCCTGGCAGGCCTTGGGGAACCCCTTGGGGTGCCACAGGTCGAACCCAGGTCCACTGCATGCAAGACAAGTGCCTCCCCACTCTCCAGCCGCCAAAGTGAAATTTAAAAAATCCATCTGTGGTTCATTGCCGCTTCCTGCTGCTGGGACAGCAGCCTGAGGCTGGGGAGTGGGGGTGGAGGGGTGGGGTGGGGGAAGGGGGTACGGGGCTCCCTGCCAGGCTCTTTGGAATGGGGGGTGAGGGTGAGGAATTCTCTGGTGGAGCTGTAGGAAGCTGTGAGTAGCCTTTGTATGGGGAGCCAGAGAGATGGGGGGTGGGGGGCGGGGTTGGGGGGGCACCACATTCCTTCCAAGTGCTGACAGTGACCACAATGACTCAGAAGTGGAGATCTGCAGGCAGGCCCTGGGGGCAGGGAGGGGGAATGGAGAGCTCCAGGGACGCACCACAGAGAAGGGTCATGGACAGAGCCCTGGCTTTGAAGTTTTTTCTTTTTTTTTTTTTCTCTTTTTGGGTTACACCCAGTGATGCTCCTAGCTCTGCACTCCAGGAATCACTCCTGGTGGTGCTGGGGGGAACCTATGGGATGTTGGGATCAAATCAGGGTCCGCTTTGTGCAAGGCAAAAACCCTCCCTGCTCTACTGTCACTCTAGCTCCAGCTCTGGGTTTTGTTGGGGAGCACGGTCTATCCCAGCCTCCGTCGCCTTCTCCGCAGAGTGGCCAGACACGTGCCCCCAAACACGCTGGGTCCCTACCGAGCAGGGCTGTAGCCACAGCCTGTCTCAGAGCGGCTTCCTGGAGCTGGAGAGTGCTGGTTTGGGCTAAGTTCCTCTCTGCCCGTCCTCGAGGGCACAGGCTCTGCTACCTTCCATGGGATCTCGGCAAGTCCCATCACCGCCTGGGGCTGGGTCCACTGGCAACAGGAGCGTCACCCCTTTCAGCTGTGTGGCGGCATCCTCCCCTTCCCCATCAGCGGCCCTTCCCTCCCCTCCATGTCCCTCAGGGTCTCCCTACCTGGAGAGGTGACCTGTGGTGTGGGTTGCTGGGAAGAGAGCTGCTACCCTGGACATTAAGAGTCCAGCTGCTGGGGATTCGACCGGGGCTTCACTGCCCAGGCCTGAGCAGCTCCAGAGGGCACAGTAGGCCCCAGTCCCCAGCCGGACCTGCCCGCCTGTGCTTGAGCCTTTTCTGGGGGTGCACAGAGTGTATGCAGGGCACAGTGTCCGTCAACCTTTCCTTCCCAGGGGCTCCAGCACAGCCAGTGCAAACCTTTCCTTCCGTCTGGACTGTCTTGTCTCCATCCCAGGCCCAGGGGCCTCAGTCTAGTTGGGGTTAAACTAGGGTCATCTCTGAGCTTGGACCTGGGGTGAGGAGTAAATGACAGGGTGTGGGGTGCACACTGGCGCCTGGACCGTTTCTCCTCTGATGTGTTCTCAGCCCTTCTGGCCACCTGACCCATTCTCCTCACCTGGGGCAGGAGATAGTCCAGCAGGGAGCGGCGTGTGCCTTGCCGACTGCTCAAGGCAAATGCGGCTGACCCGGGTTCACTGGGCATCCCCTATGGTCACCTAAGCACAGCCGGGAGTGATTCCTGAGTGCAGAGTCAGGAGTAACCCCGAGCATTGCTGGTGTGTCAACAAAACAAAACAAAATAAAACAAAAACATTCTCCTCACTGGCCTGTCATGGCCATTGGGGTGAACCCCAGGCCTGGAGGTGAGGGTGGAGGTGGATTCTGACTCTGAGAGCGGGGGTGGTTGTGAACCCCAAGTTTCGTCATATGATGTCTCTGCGGGTGCTAATCTGGCCCCACCAGCTCCTGGACACGTGTCCTGCTGGGGCTGAGTACAGCTCAGGGGCTCGCTGGCCCTGGAGACAGTCTGCGCCTGGTCTTCGCCCTTCCACACTCTGGGCCTGCGGAACCCCACTCTGCTGGCCTGCTGAGGCAAGAGGTCAAGATTAAAAGTCTTGTTTTAATGTAAGTCTGGGGGCTGGAGAGCTAGCACAGCAGTTGGGGCACTTGCCTTGACACCCAACCCAGGTTTGATCCCTGGCATCCCATATGTTCCCCTGAGCACCGCCAGGAGTGATTGCTCAGTGCAGAGTTGGGTGTAACCCCTGAGGATTGCTGGATGTGATGCAACAACTTAAAAAATATATATATATATATATGTATATGATGACCTTTTGGTTATCATGTTGTTACAAAAGATAATGCCCAAAATGAATGAAAGAGAGAGGGAGGGAGGGGAGACAGAGACAGAGAAGAAGAGTGCCTACCATAGAGCATGTAGTCAGGGTGGGGAAGGGAAACTAAGGATGTTGGTGGTGGAAAATGTACATTGGCGAAGGAATGAGTCTTGGAAAATTATATGACTGAAACCCAATCATGAACAAATTTGAAATTGTGCATCTGTGATTCAATTAAAAAATTTAAAAATAATAATAAAAAATAAACAACATAGGAGTTACTTAAGTTTACATGGCTAGAACTTAGATTCACCTGTTTAAATCAAAGCTCAGTGCTTTAAATAAATACATTTTTACTTACATTTGAAAAATAATAAAAAATAAAGTGAATGTAAGTTTAAGTGGAATGCTGTTCAAATAATAATGAAAATAACTGAACAGTAATTTGAAGTAGAAGTTCTTTGTCTCGCATGCTTGTGGCTGAGTGGCCAAAGCAGTGACCACCCGGATAGAGATGACCTCTGAGGGCACGCCAGGCCCCGCCCCAGCTGGAACACGGAGGGGCACTCCCCAGCAGCCAGACCTCCCTTCCTCCAGCCTCCTGCCGGAGCTCGGCTGTTTTTGTTCTGTTTTAGGGTCACAGCCTGCGATGCTCAGGGGTTACTCCCAGCTCTGCACTTGGGAATTAAGTTTTGGCGGTGCTTGGGGACCATATGGGATGCCGGGAATTTAACCTGGGTCGCTGCATGCATGCAAGGCAAACACCCTCCCTGCTGGACTACCAGTCCAGGACCCTAATATATTGAAGAAAAAGGTCACAAGTCTTATACCTGCTAAATGAGAGAACCTCGGGGCCAGAGCGATAGCCCAGCGGGTAGAGGCGTTTGCCGTGCATGCAGCCGGCCCATGCCGCCCAGGTTCGATCCCTGGCATCCCATATGGTCCCCTGAGCACCGCCAGGAGTAATTCCTGAGTACAGAGCCAGGAGAAACCCTTGAGCATTGCCGGGTGTGACCCAAAAAAGAGAGAGAACTTCATGTGAATTCACTAGTTTGTTCAGTCAGTAAATGTGAACAGTATGGAAGTTGAGGGGAATGAAAGGAGAGAAAATGTGTCCACTACAGGCTGTGCAGCCTTGGGCAGGTGGCTCAGTCTCTCTGGGCCCAAGACTTTGATCTGTGAGAGGCAACATGGTCGTGGCCCCATCAGTGACACCCTGGTGTCAGACTGATCCCCTCCCTGGCAGGGTCTGTGACCCCCTTCACCTCTGCAGCGTGCTGGAAAGCTCCATCTGGTGTACAGCAACTCTGTCACTTAATTGTTTGTTGGTGGGAGTCACACCCAGTGATGCTCAGGGGGTTACTCCTGGCGGTGCTCAGGGGACCTTATGGGATGCCGGGGATTGAACCCAGGTCAGCTGCATGCAAGGCAAATGCCCTACGTGCTGGACTATAGCTCCGGCCTGGGGAAGGAGATTGGGGTCACTCCTGGCAGTCCTTTGAAAACACGTGGTGCTGGGGACTGGACGTGGGTTGGCCCCGTGCAAGGCCAGGCCCTTACTTCCTGTACTATCTCTCTGGTTCCTGATTTGACACTTCCAGAGGAGACGTTGAGAACTCTCTGAGCTTGTCCAAGGTCGTGGGTCAGCAGCAAATGACCGAGCTGGGAGCCTGGGTGTCAGCCTCTCCCAACGCGATTCCTTTGCAGAGACCCAGAGTGGAGATGAAATTCAGTTTATTTAGTGCCTGCTGGGGGCCTTCTTTAACCATTTGTATCTCCTAGTAGAGCTGGGTTCTCATAACACCTCCACCTGCAACCCACCCTAAGGGACCACGGAACGCCATTGCCCGGGGACTCAGCAGGCTCAGGGACGCTGTCAGGGGTTGAGGTCAGTGTTTTTGTTGCTCTTCACAGAATCCTGGTTTGAAGTCCCAGCCCGCAACAGGCACTCGGGGAAGACTGCATGTTTTCTGACAACACCGAGAGACATCTGTGGCGATTCTACAGGGCTGGTGAAGAAGATTCTAGAAGATTCTAGAAGGTCAAAGTAGCTACCTTCAAAGCTGCAATCATCAGGGTCTTGGGAGACAGACTGGAGGTGAGTCCCTGGCTGGGGTTTTGTTTGCAGTGTTGGGCTGGAACCCAGGGCCTCGGTGCCTCTAAGCCCACGCCCGGCCCTGCCCAGGGTCAGCCTTAGTTTTTGCTTTCTGTGGAATGGACATGGACGTGTCCCAGCTGCCCACGTGCTGGCGCTGCCACTTGTTTCTGGTGCTTGCAGGAGCCTGCGTGAATGAACAAAGGCGGGCTGGGAGCAAGCCTGGCCTTGGAGGGCAGAAAGACGGAGATAAGGAAAGCCTAGGGGGGAGGGGGGAGGGGGCCTGTGGCCGCTTCCCCGCAGGCCCCTGAGGTCACTGACCCCCATCCTTCAGGGTCCTGCTACACAGTCCCCGCGGGAAAACTGGGAGCCAGCCCCACCTGTGAGAGAGGAGAGGTGGGGGCGGGATAGACCGTGCAGGTGGAAGTGGGGTTTGCTGAGACTCTGGGTTTCTGGGGGCACCAGTGACGCCCGGAAGAGGCACAGCAGGATGAGTTGGGCCGCGGCACCCCCGCCCTGCCACCGTACTGTGGCATCAGGCAGTCTGGGTGACAGTTGGGCCGTGGAGGAGGGAGCATTGCTCGAGTCCTCCAGCCCCCTAAACTGGTTCCTTTCCTCTTGGGGCCCAGTGCGTGGACATTGCTTTGGTTTCTTCCTGGAAAATGCAATGGAAAGATGGTTCTCAGTTTTCTGGGGCCTGTAGTGGGGACCCAAGGCGGCGGCCACCCTGGGGACAGCTACCACCCCTGTGTGTTTTGAAGCCTGAAGCCAGTGGTGAGTGACAGAATGTGAGGCGGGGCTTAGAGGCTTCGCACATGCTGTTCCCTGCCCACCTGCCCTTCCCTCTCTCGGTCACTCTGCTGCCCCTTCCGGGCTCCTGCACCCTCCACAAAGCGAAGATGTCCTCAGCCCTCTGGTGGGGTCCTTTCCCCTGTGGACCCCAGCTTAGGGTCCTGTTCTCTCTGCTGCCCCTACCCCCAGGTCCTATAAAACTAGTTGTCTTGGAGGGCTGCGAGGTGCTGACCATGTGAGACAACCCTTCACTTGGGCACGTAGGCACTGTCCACTCCTTGGCACAGCTTCTGCCAGTCTTCGTGGTGATAGAACCCACATTCTAGAATGATCTAGAGTCATCTAGAGCCAACAGACAGGCAAACCAGTCCAGGAAACCAGGGGCCTGGGTCCGTTAGCATAAAGCAGAGAAGGTGGGTGCAGTGCCCAGGGGCAGGCTGGGGTGGAGACTTGGTGAGGGGCAGTGCTGCGGCCAGTGCGCTGGAGGAAGGTGCCCCCTGCCCCTTGGCAGCCCTACTGTGGAGAGGCGCAGCTCCAGGGCATGGCATTTGCCTTTCATGCAAAGCATGCGGGCCAGGAAGGGGCTGGGTTAGAGCCAGGGCGTGCACGCCCACTAGTGTGCCCTCCCTGCAGCAGGGGGCAAGGGAAGAGGCGGAGGCACACAGGCTGGTTCGCTTCTTGCCCACTGGCTGCAGGAAGTCATGGGCTGGGGACGGAGAACTAGAGAGGTGGGGGTGGCGTTCCCTGGGAGCTGGGCTCGGGTGTAGGAAGCTCTGCTCTTTCCAGCCCTGGCAGGGTGCCGCTGCCAACCCCAGGGGCCCAAGGGGCGGTTTGAGCAAGTCCACATGCCAGCTTCCGGCCTGCTCAGAACAACACAACATGGAGGTAGTGGCCACTGGGACTGGACACTGGGCCCCCAGCGCAGCCCTCGGCGGGCAACCCCAGTCTGCGCTCCCAGCCCTTCTTCCACTGCTGCAGCCAGGGGCTGAGGTCTGGGCTTCCACACAGCCCTCTGTCTGGGGGGTGGGGCGGCGCACAGCCTGTTGGGTAACACCCTGGTGGCGCCATCCACAGGGAGCAGGGGAGGCAGTTCCGGGCGGCTGTCCTTGGCTTCGCACAGACTCCTATAAATGCGTGTCTGCGCCCTGGCAGGAACGGGCTTGTGCTAATTATAATCTATGCAGCTGGTTAACCAGCGACCTTGGGCTCTAGAGAGACAAGGGCTGGCTCTAGGGAAGGTCTCAGAGAGCCCGCGGCGCCGCCTTGGCCTGGGCTGGGGTGCAGAGAAGGGATTCTCCCGGACTCACCTAGCTGGCTCCAGGAGGTGGGGATTCGACTGCAGGCCTTGCTCTGGGACAGCAGGAAGCTTCCTTCACCATGTTGAACCTTGACTTATTTCTCCGTGAGATGACAGTCTTTCCTATTGCACAGTGGGTGGGGGGCGCTCCGTGAGCTGATGTGTGTAAACACCCAACACGTGCTGCTCTGCGAGATTGGCCCACCCAGCCCTCTGCCTCAGGAAAAAAGTCCCCGAGGGCTTCCCTGAAGGCGGTGGTGCAGAGCTGATGAGTGAGTATAGCTTGGTAATGAAGGGGTGGCCTCTTGGGCAGAGGGGGCCTGCGGTGAGCAGTGGAAGGCTCACACTGAGAAGGGTGAGTGAGCTGTGAGGCTCAGAGGCTGAGGTGTGCCTCTGACCTGTGGAGTAGTGAGGCTATCTCTGATGTGGTGGGGTAACCCTGGAGGCCTCCACATGCCACTTTCTGTCCGAAAGAGGGGACTCTGCAAGACTGGTGGGCTTCCTGGAGTAGGAGTTGGAGTTTCTTCATGCCTGCCTCCTGGCCAGGCTGGGATTGGCTCCGAGGGGGCAGGGGTGGGAGGAGCTCCCCAGGGCTTCTTCCTCCCTCTGAAAACTCCCCCGTTTGCATGAACCCGACTGTACTTTCCACACTGTGCAGGCCGTTTACTAACCGAAAAGCAAGGTTTGGGTTTCCTGTTTATTTTGGAACCCAAAGCTGAGTGTCAGGGCAGGCTGCTCTCTCCGCTGGCCTTTCTAAACTGTCTTACACCTGCCGGTGGCAGGTCCAGCGTCAGTGGGATGCACTCTCGGCCTGCTGTTGTTTGTTCTCAGGCTCAGGAGATCCCCTTCGCTTTGCATACAGGGGAACAGGGAAACAGAGAGGTCAGTCAGCTCTGGAAGTCACACAGCCAGGAGTCAACCCTGATGGGCACAACTTCCTGTTGCTTCTCTTCTGCACAGCATGATATTGCCTATACATGGGGGTCTGTTGCTGGCGAGCTTCTGCACTGGGAAAAATCTCTGACAATACAGTGTGGAGAAAGTTCTCGGATGTTCTGATTTTTAGTTTAAAAATGTTTTTTTGTTTGTTTGTTTTGTTTCTGGCCCACACCCAGTGATGCTCACGGCATACTCCTGGCTCTGCACTCAGGAACTACTGGTGGAGCTCGGAGGTCCATATGGGATGCCGGGGATTGAACCTGGGTCAACCGTGTGCAAGGCAAACACCCAACTTGCTGCACTGTCTCTCTGTAGAGGCCCCTCTTTCGAATGTTTTCATAATAGTCCTGATGGAAAAGGCATCCTTATACAGGCCTGGAACTGCCCAGCTTATGGGAATGTTCTCTCTCTCTCCCTCCCTTCTCTCCTTCTCTTTTTTATCTCTCTCATTGTCTCTCACTATCTTTCACCCTCTCTCACTGTCTCTTTTACTATCTCACTCTCTCTCTTTCTCTCTCCACCTATCCTCTCTCTCCTCTTGCACATGCACGCTCTCTGTTCCTTCTGTTTTTGGATGAATTCTTGCTTCATCAGCCCAGCTTGGATTGGCAAATAGTTGCCCACTGGCCAAATGCCACCTGTGTGTGCCAGCTCCTGGTGCACAGCCACCCGCCACCCTCACTGTCTCTCTTGCCACTGCTTGCGTGACGGCTGCGGCTGAGGTGCTGTGATGGAGCGTGTGGTGTGGAAAGGCTGGAGTGGCCCTCGCGCCCCTCCAGGGAGTGTCCACAGCCCTGGCTGCAGTGCTGGGTGCTGCCGCAGCCTGTGTCCACTCCAGTGTGGACTTCCTTGGTCCTTGCCAGCAGCCCAGAATAGCCCGTGGGATGGAGTCACACATGTTCCTCATCCATTTCCTGTTGCTTTGTTTTGTTTTGGGGCCACACCTAGCAGTGCTCAGGGCTCGCTCTGCAGGGCTTGGGGGACCGTGTAGTATCAGGGGCCGGGCAGCCCCACAGGTGCCTTTCCGCCTGTTTGAGCGGCTCCCAGTGGCCTGAGCTGTTCCCCTTGTTGCCACATTCCTCTCCATGCTTTTGTTTTATTCCTGGCATTGATGTTACTTTTGCAAACTTACTAGATACGTTATGCATTTATCCACCATCTGTGGGGGGGAGGGGAGGGCTCTGCCCGCAGTGCTTGGACAGACGCAGGTGCCCGCCAGCGCCACACCTGGTGATGCTGGGTCCTGGCAGTGCTGGCGCCATGCAGGGCCAGGGGATCAAACCCAGGGCTTCACGCGTAACTTCGTGCCCTGTGCCATGGATTAGCCACACCTGCAGGTAACACTCAGGCTTTCCCGGCCTCGTTCTGAGTGTTCTGCACCTGTGAACTCAGCTCCCTCAGCAGGGGACGGGCAGGCTGTCAGGCACACAGCAGCGTGGCTGCCATGCCCATGTCTCAGGTGGCAAGTGAAGGCAGAGACCTCCATAACTCCCTGCCCCAGTGACCTGGCTTCTTCCTTGCCCACGACAGGTGCTGGCCTCAGGAGCAACAGCTGCCTCCAGGCTGTGATGTGGGCAGCTGGCAGGGGCCAAGCCCAGCCCCCATGACCTCCTGTGTGTGAGGCGGGGCCTGGGGTGGTGACTCACCCAGACGAGGGCCCGCCTGCCGCCACATGGGTCCCCCAGATGTGGTTCTTCTCTGGTCTTTGTTACAAGCCCAGCAGCCAGGCCTGGTTCTTAGTGGAAACAGGCCAAGCCGGAGGACGTGGGCACTAGGGAGAGCACGAGGCCGGGAGCAGGACCCAGGTGGGCCGAACCACCCACGAGCCGCGGGGCTCCGTGTTCCGAGGCGCCTGGGACTCTCCCTCAAGGACCAGGAGACAAACAGCCACGACATGTCCTGGATGTGTCCAGGCAAAACGTGGCTGGAGGAGTGTGTCCATGGAATATTCTGTGTCCAAAGAGATCATGTGTGATTGGGCTGGGAGATAGGGCAGTGGATAAGGCACTTGCCCGGCACACGGCGGCCCCAGCACACATCGGATCCCCAGACTCCTCCAGGAATGATCCCTGAATACAGCCAGGAGTAAGCCCAGGGGCACTGCTGGGTGTGGTCCCCCCCAAAATAAAAGACATGGATGTGATTGACACCTTGGGTGTGATCTGGGGAGGGTTCATGCCCCCTCAGCCCACCAGGGGGCCCCAGGCCTGGCTGTGGAGGAGCACAGGGACCTTCTGCAGAGTGACCCTGCTGGGTGCTTCCGCGGCAACATTTGTGCACTGTGCCCCCTGGTGGCCCCCCAAGAAATGCAGTGCTTGGGGTTCTTGGGGGTGGTTGGGTGGGGGGAAGGCCAGGCCCACCCTAAAGCAGAGCAAAGGGAGCTGCCTGTACCCCAGCCTGTCAGCTCTGCCTGCTAATGTTGTCACCATCCCAGAGGCTGGTCCCAGGGTCCGGTTCTCGGGTCTGGGCCCAGAGATCTCTTGAAGCATCGTGTAGCTTTGCAGGGGCGGGGCTGGGGTGGTCTCCGCGGGCGGAAATGAGTCAGCCTGAAGCTGTGGGGTCCTGGGGGACACGCCCCTTCCTCTGTCTTCAGGGAAGGAGAACCACAGTGGAGGAGTCGGGGAGCTGGGTGGTTTCCAGCCAGGCCCCCCACCCCCACAGTGAGGGTAGGACTCTCCGCCCTGCCTGGCCTGAAGCATTTTACACCAGACACCCCGAGGAACTGATGGGGCAGGCGTAACTGGCCTCAGCAGACACCCGAGCTTGCACACCTGCCGGCTTCTGTGGACGGGCTGGCCTGGGCCGGAGTTGTGGGGTTCACCGGTACACCCTCCTGCTTCTGCAGGCCGCTGGGTGTGTGATGGGAAATCCTGTTCTGACTCAAAGGGGAACCCCCTTCTTTGGCGCTCCTGACTCACTCCCTAGGCGGGCACACCACAAGTGAGTCCCAGGCCACTCCGAGGCTGGCCCCTCTGAGCCTCAGTTTCCCCTTCCGTAGGGTGGCACGGCCGCCCCTGCCTGCACAGTTGGTGGATGACGGGCATGGGGAGTGTTCGGTACTGGTGCCATTTCCCCGACTCTCTCTGTTGGCAGCCCAAGGCCATCATGGTGGCCCAGACGGGCGCCCTCTATAGTGCAGACAGGGTAGGGCAGGCATTGACCCCTTGAGGACAGCAGAGGCGGGTGGGCATTGATTCAGCTGAGCCAGGAGGGGTATTGTGTCCACCCCTTAGCTCCAGGGGCGTTTGCTCCTTATCCGCACTCGCGCAGCTCCTCGGGCTTGAGCTCTGGCTCGCTTGCTTGGACAGTGGCTTCCAACTCGGAGGAGGGCACCAGCTCAAGGCTCTTTCTGAGGCTTCTCCGGGCCGTGGCCTGTGGCTCTATCCCACCAACGCCGTTTCCAGGTGCTGGTCATGGTCTGCCCGGGCTGCCCAGAATATGTGCCCCGAGTATGGTGGCATTGAATAAGCAACAGCCCCTCAGCAATCTGTTACAGGCCCGCCCCAGTTACCCCGGAGCACT
>JAJIBD010011947.1:37500-55939 GCA_021461705.1 Cryptotis parvus
CAGCCACCGGCCACACCAGCCCAGGCCACACCAGCCACGGCCACACCAGCCACATGGCCACACCAGCCACACGGCCACACCAGCCACGCGGCCACACCAGCCATGCTGCAGCCCTTTGGCTGTGTCTTTATTCCTGATGCCAGGCTCTAGTTCCTCCGTGGTACTGCAGGGGTGGGGGGGGTCTTGGGGGGTCTCTTTTCTTCTCTAAGCTGCCGTTTCCCCATCTATCAAACACCCAGTTGGGTTAGAGATCCCCAAAGCCTGGTCCGGTGGCCACATCCTGAGACAGGCTGCGGTTACTGCCCGATGGCTGGTTCAGGGGGCTCGTCTGGGGGACCTGGGGTCCAGGCTGGAACCCCCAGTCTCCTACGCGCAGCTCCCCCACGCTACCCCTCTGCCACGCTTTTGGCCCTGACCTGGAGTGTGTGTGTTGGCGGGATTCCCTCGTCCACATCCTCTGCACACAGGGTCCCGTGGGCTCCGGCTGCAGCAGGGACTGGTCTGACCCTGGTGGCTCGCGATGGGCAGGTCGGCGCCAGAGACTGCGGTGAGGGCAGGAGGCTGAGCCCACGGAGCTGGGCTGCTGATGTGGAATGTTCGCTTTCCACTGGGTGAGAGCAAGAGTCTCTAACGAGCGGCCCCGGAGCCCCAGCCGCTCCCCTGCTATCTGGGACCTGCAGGAGGAGGAAGGACTCGGCCCCAGGCTGCTTTCTCAGGGTCTCATGCTGGTGCTTCCCACGCCATTTTTTGCGCCATTTCCCCGAGCTCTTGACTAAAGTTTTAATGTGTCTGGATGTGGTCTGCGAGAAGCTCCTGTCCCGGGACGTGGTTGGCGGTGCCCTTGGAGTCCCTCAGCACCTGTTCCCAGCCTGGCGCCAAGCACCCCACACTCCCTGTCTGGCGCCGGTGCTGGGAAGTGCCTGGCACAGTCTGGGAGTTGTGTGAGGGTATCCCGGGGCAGGCATGCCCTTGGTGCCGGCACATCAAACCTCAGGAGATGATAACCCGTGGAGGAGAAGGGTCAAGAAGGGTCAAGGCGGCGCCTGTCCGCCAAAGACACACAGGACTTGCCCTGCTGGCAGGCTTGTGAAGGGGTGGGGGAAGCAGTTTGTGATTTCTTTAACATGTCAACATGGGAGAGATAGGACAGAGGGCGGTGTGCTGGCCTTGCACATGGCTGACCTGGGTTCGATCCCCAGGACTCCATATGGTCCCTGGAGCCCTGCCAGGAATGATCCCGGAACTCAGAGCCATGAGTAAGCCGGGATCGCAGCTGACTGACCCCTCCCTCCAGCAAATGAATAGCAGGAATATAGACACCCACCCCCGAGGGTTTACCCCCAGCCCAGGTGGTGCCCGAGACCCTGTGCTCTGCGGGAAGCTTTGAAATGTTGGATAAAAATAAGTAAAACTGAGCCACAGTGGCCGTACAGTGGGAAAAGTGTTTGTCTTGCACGCGGCAGACCCAGGTTCGATCCCCAGCATCCCATATGGTCGCCTGAGCACCGCCTGGAGTAATTCCTGAGAGCAGAGCCAGGACTAACACCTGAGCATTTCCAGTAAAATCTGGAAAATTTGGGTACACAGACGGGTGGGGTGCTGGGTCCTGGGAGATTCTGACTTCCGGCATGACTCAGCGGTCATGCTGGAAGTGGCCTCTTTCCTTGGGCTGGTGAGGGGCTGGGGTAATGTGGAGGGCTCTGATTCCCGCGAGGAGTCTGAGGGGAGGCACAAGGACATCTGGGGGAGGGCGGGGATGGGAGCCCCCAGTCACCCCCAGAGGGGGTCTGTTTTGGTTTGGGCTGGGGGCCCCCCCAGTGCTGTTCAGGGGACCGTGGAAGCAGGGGTCTCCTGCATGCGAGGTAGATGCGTGGCCCCTGAGTCTGCCGGTCCAGAACAGACTGCAGTGGCCTCGGTGGCAGCCAGGGGAAGGGTCTCTGGGGCTCACACTCTGGAGACTGTTCACAGGGTCCCTGGGGCCTCCGGTATGCCCTGGGTGAAGCCGGGCTGGGTTCCGGTGTGCAACCGCCATGCTCTGCTTCCAGACAGAGGCCGGGACGTGGTGATGCGTCAGGGGCTTCCCAGGAGCCGGGGCTCAGCGGCACCCAGTGTCCAAGCCAGGGCGTGACTGTCCCCCAGTGCCACGTCACTGCTCTCTGACCCCTAGTGACTGGCCAGTCCCTGCCACCCTGACCTCTGGCTATACTATCAGATGCCAGCAGAGGGCTGGGTATCAGTAGGGCACCCACAGGAGTCCCAGGAACCCTTCCCTTCTCAGCCTCTGATTGGTTGACCCCCTGCAGCTTGGGCCAATCACCAGGACCCTAGGAAATGAAGCCCCACCCCCAAGGATGTGTTCCTTTTCCAGCCCCCAAATCTGTGCCCCCCCCCATCCAGGTCTCTGCCACTTCCCGTCCCTCCTGGTTCCCTGGACATAGAAAGACTTTGGGAGCCAGAGCGATAGCACAGCAAGGTGAGTGTTTGCCTTGCATGCAGCCAACCGGGTTTGATCTCTGGCATCCCATATGGTCCCCTGAGCACCACCAGGAGTAATTCCTGAGTGAAGAGTCAGGAGTAACCCTGAGCATTGCCGGGTGTGACCCAAAAAAGAAAAAAAAAAAAGACATTTGTCTTTGCCAGGGCCCGTGTTTCCTGGGGAGAAACCTTGGCATCCTGCTAATGGCCTGTTGATGGAGAATTCATTCCAGTGGCTGGAAAATTCTGGAAAACTCTGGTTTACAGTCATCCGGGAAGGAGGGGCTGGGAGAGCAGCCAGTTTCCCTGCCAGGCCCCCTCTGCAATGCCGGCAGAGGCCCTGCAAACCGCCTGGTCTCATCTGGAGAGCAGTCGTGGCTTTGGGGACATGTAGAAACTCTCACAGCCCGTTGGCGTGAGAGCCCTGTGGGCGCACAGAGTTGGGGTCTGTGCCCCGTCCCCTCGCCTGCCCGGGCTCTGGATGAATCAAGCCATGACTGTCCCCAGCTCTGGGTCAGAGAGGGGATATAGGGTGAACCTGGGTGGGGGAGAGTCCTGATCCGGATGCTGAGGGGCCCGTGCCCCCAGGAAGGGCCCCGGACACTCCATGTAGTTCCCCAAAAGAGAGGTGCCCTAGCACCCTCCATGCCAGCCCCACCCTGAAGCAGGACCCCAGGCCCTCTCTGTGTATCCCCCAGGAGCGGGGCTCTCCCGGGAGTGGGAGAGCCCCCAGGACTGCCCCTCGTGTTGCCTGGGGCGTGAGTTAAGGAGCCCGCCCACAACCCACTGGAGTGAATGCCGGGATTAAAACCAGCTGCCGCCCAGTTCCTGCAGTTCCGTATTCAGGAGTAAGAGCTCAGGAAGCCTCCATGTGGAAGCCGCGGGGCCTGTCGGGGAGAGGCAGGGCTGGGGATCAGGGAGGCGCCTGGGGATTCGGGGCTTTACCAGTCCCTGAGTTCCAGGAGGCCCCACGCCCTAGGCTGTAGCAGTGACTGTTTTGTTCCAGATTCCTGAGGGAGGCCCAGGGCCTCAGATGCTCAGGACGAGCACGGTATGGGGCCAGCCCCGGCCCCCCAGGCGGGCAGCCGAGAGGGCCAGGGGACAGGCAGGGCTGCAGGTCAGGGAGCACTGAGGTCAAGGCCAGACTCTGGACTCAGGGGGACCCAGCCTTGCCTCCCCTCTGCCCTGGAGCCGTGTTCGCTTTTTTTTTCCTTTTCCTTTTTTCTTTTTGGGTCACACCCGGCAATGCTCAGGAGTTCCTCCTGGCTCTGCACTGAGGAATTACTCCTGGCGGTGCTCGGGGACCATATGGGATGCCGGAGATCAAACCCAGGCCGGCTGGGCAGGCAGCGTGCAAGGCAAATGCCCTACCCGCTGGACTATCGTTCTGGCCCCCATGTTCGCTTTTAATTTTAGCTTTTTGTGGTGCCAGGGATCAAAGTCGGGGTCTCTCACTGCCAGCTCTATGCTGAGCCATGTCGTGGCCCTGGAGTGGGGTTCTTAGCACCTTGACCTATTTCTCAGTTTTAGGATAATGATGATTTGGCCAGGCTGTTCCCTGCATGCCGGGATACTGTATCGGCGTGAAGGCTCGGCTCCTCCTGTGGAGCGGGCTGTGAGCTGGTCCCTGCTTCTCCTTTCTGGGCTAATGCAGGGATGCTACCCAGCATCCTCCTTTCTGGCGAGCTGCTGTTCAGGGCAGGGCCTCAGATTCTAGAAGCTTCCGAGAAGCACCCTCTTGTGGTATGTACCTGGGAAGCAGTGGCTTGCGCACGTGGCGTGGGGAGTGTGTGTGTGGGGTGCCATGTGCTTTGTGGGTTAGTGGCAGGGTCCTCCTGCATCTGCCCCAACTGACCTGGTTTGTCCCTCACAAAGAATGAGCCTGTTCGCTTCCCGTAGCTGCCCTTTTGCCCTCAGCCCAGGACGTTTCCCTCCATCTCCCCGGCCGCTGCGGCCGCCACCTTCTTCTCGGACAGCCGGGACACCTGGAGTCCCAGGTTTGGGCGGTGAGGGAGTGGGGAGCTGCCCGGCACGTGTGAGGTCCTGGTTCTATTGTGGCCCCGCCCCACACCTCTGGATCTGGTCCAACAGTTCCAGGTCGTTGCTCTTGTACTTCAGTGTGTTAACAAAGGAGTGAGCTTGCAGCTGTGCGCATTTCTCAGTAATTCACTTTTGGGTCCTTTGATAATAATGTTTAATATGGCTGGTTTCCTCCTCACTAACTGCCTTTTCTTTCTTTCTTTCTTTCTTTTTTTTTCTTTAGGGCCACACCTGGTCATGCCTCAGGGGTTACTCCAGGCTCTGCGCTCAGGAATTACACCTTGCGGGGCCGGAGCGATAGCCCAGCGGGTAGGGGCGTTTGCCTTGCACGCGGCCGGCCTGTGCCGGCCCGGGTTCGATCCCCCACATCCCATATGGTCCCTGAGGCACCGCCAGGAGTAATTCCTGAGTGCAGAACCAGGAGAAACCCCTGAGCATTGCCTGGTGTGACCCAAAATAAAAAAAAAAAAAAGGAATTACACCTTGCAGTGCTCAGGGGTCCATATGGGATGCCGGGATCGAACCCCAGTTGGCCATGTGCAAGGCAAACGCCCAACTCCCTGTACTATCGCTCCTGCCCCCTTTTTATTTCTTTATATACTATTTTTGGGCTGTCTTGTGTCATTTTGTGGGCCCCACCTGGCCGTGCTCAGAGCTTCTTCGTGGCTTTATGCTCAGGGATCACTTCTGGAGGTGCTCAGGGGGCTGCATGGGGTTCCGGAGATGGAACTGGCTCGGCTGTGCAGGAAACATGCGCTCTCCCCACTCTGCCACTCCAGGAGCTTCTTTTTTCCTCTTGCATGAAAAGCCTTTATTCTGAGAAGGGTCTGCCAGTCAAAGCCCACCCCAGCTGCCACTGCCACCCCCACCCCATGTGCCCTGGTGTCCTGAGGCCACACATGCCTGCCACTGCTGCTTCCAGTGACCCAGGGCAGAATTCCTGTGTGTATCACAGCAGTGATGACAACTGGTTTGGCAAGCGTGCAGGTGGCCGGGGCTCAAGGTCTTGTCCAGCTCATGTTTAATTAGGGCTTGGGGCCACACTGGTCCCCTCTACCTCTCCGTCCCCGTGTGTTTTGTCTGATGCAGTTCCGGGTGAGGCAGGGGGTGTTGCTCTGAGACTCGGGGTGTCGGTTGTCCCTAACCCTCCCATGGGGCCATCTGAAACCCTGGGAGCTGTGCGGTCCCTCCCACTCCTCGCCTTATAAAAATAAAAGCTGAGTGGTTGGAAACCAATCAAGTCCCACACTAGAGCCGAGATTAAAGCCACAATGAACCCATTTAAAGCTGTACATTCGAGTGGGAGCTTCAAAAGCAGCATTCAAAGGCAGGGGAGTGGCCGTAGGCAACATATTAAGTTGTTAGAAAAACATCAGAATAGCCCTGCCAGAAAAACAACACGTGGGGAGGCTGGGCTGGGAACCCAGGGGGCCCTCTCGGGCAGCGCCCTGTACCCCTGCCCTCCCCCGGCGTATGTGTGTCTGGGTCAGAGCCCGCTAACTGCAGGCCTGGCCCGGTGCACAGGTCTCCAGGCCAGCCTATGTAAAAAGTGGCTTATTGGAGCATGTTTCTGTTGGGGGGACACCTGGCTGTGCTCGAGGGTGACTCCTGGCTTGGCACTTGGGGTCACACTTGGCAGAGCTCAAGGGATTCTGCAGTGCCTGCAACCAAACCCACAACCACCAATTCCTGCTTTTAAATTACTTTTTGTTTTTGGGACACACTCAACTGTGCTCAGGGCTTACCCCTGACTCAGCACTCAGGGATCACTCCTGGCAGTCTTGGGGGCCCTATGGGGTGCTGGAGATTGAACCTGGGTTTGCCATGTGCAAGGCAGGCGCCCTCTCTACCTGCTCCAGCCCTTCAATTGCTGCTTTAAAACTAAACAAATAAAGAACAAATAGAGAAAGCAGGGCTACAGCACTTGCGTGTACATGCATGTGTGCATGTGTGCGGTCTTATTAACACTCCCAATGCCTGTGTATGTGTGCATGCGTGCACGTGTGTGTGCGTGCGTGCTGTTTTATTAGCACAACAGGCGTGCCCAATGCCTGTCTCTCACTTTCTCCGGTGCATAGCCTGGCATTGGGTTGGTGACGCCGACAGCCAGCTGGGCTTACTTTCCACACTTTGTGATTCTCAGAGGAGCCTTTGTGGCAATCTTGGCTCCATGAGATTATTGCACATCAGAACATCAGAACGTGCTGAGTTCCTTGACGTTGTAGACCGGAAACTTCTGGAAGGCCCTGAGCAACGCTGTCTGACTCTGTGCTCCCCTAACCCACATGGGGCATCGGGGTCTGCACTTGAGTCCAGTGCAGCCAGTTGCCTGTGGGCTCCCGCTAGCTTGGCTTCACCCTGACAGTGCGGTCGGGCTGGCGCTGGTGAACTTCTTGGTCCTCTTTCTGAGGATGCTGGGCTCCGTGCAGGGCCCGAAGGCAGCTGTATGCGCCCATTAGGAGATCAAGCGTGTGTTTATGCATGCAGAGAACCCAGGTCTGATCCCTGCCCCTGCAAGGAGGAGCACTGAGCTGAGAGCAGCACTTCTGGGTGTGTGGTGTGGCCCCAAACAACACAAGGAAAATACAAAATAAACCCATTACTCAGATTTATGAGGGAAATTAAGGGACAAAAACCCTTCCAGCTGTGTTTCCCATGGCCACAGACCGTAAGTGGCCTCTCATGGACTGTGGCCAGAAAGAGGGGGCTGAGGCTGAGGCGGGGGGCCCTCAGGAACAGGCATAAGGGCGGCTTGAAACCCCCTCTCAGCCCCCTGCCTCGGCCCTGGCTAAGGACAAGGACAAATGCAGCTTCAGTTCTGGGGGGTCCAGGCTCTGCCTCGACTCGTCTGTGTGTTATCCTGGGGTCCCTGTTCTCTCTCTCGCCTCCATCGTCAGCCCTTTGACAGCCCCCTTGATTATCTCTGAAGCTCGAAGCATGCCACACTTTGCTGAAAAAATTCCCCCTTAGTAAGGCGTTTGCCTTGCATGCAGCTGACCCAGGTTCGATCCCCAGCATCCCAGATGGTCCCCCTGAGCATCGACAGGAGTAACTCATGAGTGCAGAGCCAGGAGTAACCCCTGCGCATCACTGGGTGTGGTCCAAAGAAAAAAAAATTCCCCTTAATTACGCCTTTGTTATTTCTAGTTCTTGCTTTGGCTTGGAGCCACACGCAGCAGTGTTCAGTGACTCCTGGTCCAGTGCTCAGTGATTCCTCCTGGCGGTGCTGTGGGACCGTATGTGGTGCCAGGGGTTAACCAGAGCTGACACATACAAGGCAGGTGTGGGTGGACATGACAGAGATGTCCTATCTCTCCATTGTGTTTCCAGTTTTGTGGGGCCATTTTATTTTACTTATTTAACTTTTTTTTTCTTTTTTGGGTCACAAGCGGTGATGCTCAGGGGTTACTCCTGGCTCTTTGCTCAGGAATTACTCCTAGCAGTACTCAAGGACCATATATGGGATGTAGGGTCGAACCCAGGTCAGCCGTGTGCAAGGCAAACGCCCCTACTTGCTGTGCTATTGCTCCGCCCTGTGGGGCCATTTTAAAAACTAAGGTTGTGACTGGCTCTGGGTGCTTCCACTTCTGTGTCTTGTAAGGGCTCACTCCAGGCAAGGCCTGCTGGGAGGTCATAGCTATGAAGGACCTGTTCCCTTGCACACAGTGATAAGCCCAGAACACCACAGCAACAAGTGGATATTCAGAACCGGGGTGGATGAGACTCAGCCTGACCATTGGGGAGGTTTTGGAAAGCTCCAGGAGGAGCCCAGTGGCTTTGCGTTTCTGGCTGAATGCAGCTGCGGGTTGTGTGTGATGGGCTTGGACCTTGCTGGAGCACCTCTAGCAGGCTGATGCCACGGAGCGGCCAACAGCTGGGTAGATCCACACAAGTGCTAAGCCGGTGGGTTGCCAGTTACTGCCAGGAGGCCATGGGAGCTGGGGTCCAGTGGGGGAGACAAGACGGCCCAGAAACTGCTGAGGGTCTGGTGGGTGGAAAGCGGCACCCAGAACCCCCAGCCTGGAAGTTTGGTCTCGGGAGCTTCAGGGGGTGCTGTTGGCGCAGCCGATGCTCAGAACTGGGCTCGGGGACCGTCCAGATCACGGTTCCTTCCCTGGCACAGAAGTCTCAGACTTGAGGGGTTCAGGATCCATCTTTGGAGGTGCTGTGAGATCTAGAGGTGGCGGACTTGCCCCTATGCTGAGGCCAGGTCCGTGGGGAGCTGCCAGTGTCCTCGGGCAGAGCCACTGCTGCAGGAGAGGCCAGGCCTGGTCTTCTCGCTTCCGAGTCCATCCTGCTAGGCAAGGCCCATCGCCCCTGACTGCTGTGCCAAGTGGGGGGCCCAGGCAAGTCTGGTCACAGCTGTCTGGGTCATGACTGTCCCCTGGGTCTAGCTGTCCTCTGGGTCACGGCTGTCCTCTGGGTCCAGCTGTCCTGTGGGTCATAATATCCCCTGGGTCATGGCTGTCCCCTAGGTCATAGCTGTCCCCTGGGTCACAGCTGTCCCCTGGGTCACAGCTGTCCTGTGGGTCATAACTATCCCCTGGGTCATGGCTGTCCCCAGGTCATAGCTGTCCCCTGGGTCACAGCTGTCCCCTGGGTCACAGCTGTCCCCTGGGTCACAGCTGTCCCCTGGTTCACAGGTCTCTTCTGGGTCACAGGCTGTCCCCTGGTCACAAGCTGTCCCCTGGCTGCCCCCTTCTCACCAGCTCCTGTCTCCAGCCCGCAGGTGACATGACGGGGCAGCCGCAGGCCAGCTTCGACAGGAGCCTGGCGGACGCCCGGGCATGGATGGAGGCTGTGCAGGAGCGGCTACGGCTCAACGACAACACGCAGGGGGCCCGTGCGGCCCTGGAGGCCAGGCTGCGGGGGAGACGGAGGTAGGCCCACACGCGCTCGCTCCCGGGGTAGGCCCGCGCGCGCTCGTTCCGGGGTAGGCCCGCACGCACTCGTTCCGGGGTAGCCCCCACGCGCTCGTTCGGGGTAGGCCCGCATGCGCTCGCCTCCCGGGGTAGGCCCGCAGGCGCTCGTTCCGGGCTAGGCCCGCACGCGCTCGTTCCGTGGGTGGCCCCACCCAGCAGCCTTCTCTCCCGCCACGCCCACTGGGGGTCCCGGGATGCCCCCAGCAGACTTCTCTCCTGCCACGCCCACTGGGGGTCCCCAGGATGCCCCCTGAAGCCTTCTCTCCCGCCCCCCCCACGCCCTCAGGGCCGCACCCTTAAAGCTGCTCACTGTCTCCCGGCCCGTCTGTGTCCGGGTTCCTGCACCGAGGGAGCTGGGACCTCTGCAGAGGACTAGCTGGGTGGCTCCAGAGTCTCGGCGGGGCGGGGTCAGGCGCCCCACTGTAGCCCGGAGTGCTCCGTGTCTGTGCCTGGGCCTCTCCTTCTGCAGGACCCAGAAAGCTGGCGCCATCAATACCCCATTTCCCAGGCCCAAACTCCTAGCCCGAAGAGTTCTGGAAATGGTCTGAGCTCGGGCAGATAGCGGGGGCTGTATGGGGAAGTGGGGAGATGGGGAGTCTCAGGGCCAGATGGGCCCCCCTCATCTCCATCGCCCGGCCCAGCTCCTGGGACGAGAGGGCAGGGCCTCCCGGCTCTGCAGGCCCCGCGACTGTCCGCCCTCGCGGGCTCCCAAGGCCCTGCCCTGCCTGGTGGCACCCCTCATGCCCAGGCTTGGGCCTTTGTGTCCCGACAGAAAATCTGCCAGCTGGAGCCGGAGGGGAGCATGAAGGTGGAGCTGGTAGTGCAGGCTGCCGAGGACCTCCTGGCCTGCTGCCCCGAGGAGAAGAAGCCTGAGATCCTGAACCAGCTGAGGGACGTCAAGGCCGAGTGGGAGGACACGCCACCTACATGACGTTACTGCCACAGGTGCGAGCCCAGGCCTGGGCCCTGCCTGCCTCTAGCTGGGCTTCTGCCCCCAGGACACGGCCCCTGGGTGCGGAGCAGGACACTGGGGTCCAGCCCTTCCTGCTCTCTAGGGCTGTCCTTGATGGCCTTCAGACATGGTGCTCTCCGGGGACTGACTCAGAATTCTCGTAGGAGGGGCCCCAGCATCCATGGCAGGAGAACTGAGCTGTCTTGGAGTGGACAGGCCAGTGTCCTTACTTGCATGTGGGTCCAGCCCTCTCTCTGCCTACATCAGGAGCCGGGCGGGGTGGGGGGTGGGATTGTTCAATGTTCCTGGGGCTGTGCTGCTTACCTGCTGTGTGGCCTTGGGTAAGTTACTCAACCTCTCTGAGCCTCTGGCTGCTCATCTAGACAGTAGGTATCGTCAGTGCTCCTTGAAGGTTGGCAGGAGGAGGACGGGACTAGCAGATGCCAAGAGCAAGACGGTTCTGCATGGGCAACAGGCCAATGACCAGCAGAGCCGTGGCCAACCCCAACCCCCGGGAAACGGGGCGCTGCTCAGACTGGGGGCGTTGCACAGAGCTACCTACCTTTAGTATCCTTCACTTTGAATCCCAAACCAAGCAGCTTGGTATTGGCTGGACTCGGGCTGTGACAGATGGGGAAACTGAGGCAGGGCTCTCCATGAATAGCAGGCACCCCGAATCCTGCCTGCAGTCCCCACAGTGGTCTGGGCGCCTGTCGTGGTGGATCCCGTTCCCAGCCCACCCAGAACGGGGGACCCTGGGGCTCAGGCACTGCTGATCCCGTGACCGCGCCCCACCCCCTCCTGGAACTGTGTTCTTGGACGAGGCACCCAGGGGCCCGGTGACACGTGGGAAAGTTGATGGGGTAGCTAGTGATAAGCGGGGGCTTAGGGCTAGAATTTAAGGTGCTGAGAGCACCCCAGGATGTAGCAGCGAGGCTGGTGGTTCTCAGGTGGACGTGGGTGCTGAGTCACCCAGGGGTGGGCCCCCGCGCCATCAGGCGCTTGTGGGCAGGGACTCAGGGACCACGGCCCAGCTGCTCACGCGGTGTTCACCCACAGCCGCATCGAGTGGGTGTGGCTGCACTGGAGCGAGTACCTACTGGCCCGCGACGAGCCTCCTACCGCTGGTTCCAGAAGATGGAGGCGGCGCTGGAGCCCCCGGCCGAGCTGCAGCTGGGCCTGCGCGAGCAGTGGCAGCTGAGCCCGCGCGCAGGTGCTGTGGCAGCACGTGTGCCAGCAGGCCGAGCTCCTGGGGCGGCTGGAGGAGGCGGACGCCCCTGTTCAGCAGGCTCGGGGACCCCAGCGTGGACGAGGACATACAGGAAGCAGATCAAGGCCCAGTACGACGCCGTGAAGGCCAAAGCCGGGTGAGCCGCCAGCCCAGCCTGCCCCACTGGGACTCCCCACTTGTGTGCTTGTCACCGTCCGCACCCCAAAGAGTACAGCCCACCACCCGCACCCACCCTCCTTCCCGTCCTCCCGTGTGTCCACCAGCCCCCCCACCCTCCCTCTCCCACTGACCCACGTAACCTCCACTCACCTCCTGTCTGCCGCCCACCCCGGCCACTGGCCCGGCTCTCCTCACTGCCACCATCTCTGCCTCCCGGCGACTCGCATCTCTACAGCCACTTAATCCCCAACACCGCACGCATTTGCCTGTCAGCGCCCACCTCATCCACCCAGCACCTACAAGCCTCTGCCTGGCACCCACCACCCAACTGTCCATCACCCTCCCACCTCTCTCCCTCACTGTCCACCTACCCCACCCCCAACAAGCACCCTCATGCGCAGTGTTGCTGGGTGCTTAATGCACAGGACACTCAGGCCATGAGCACTGGCCGCCGGCTGGCTTGGATGCGCCCATCTGCCTGCCCCCCTTCTGCTTTTAGTCTTCCTGCACCCCATCTCTCTCTCTCTCTCACTTGCTCTGTCCCTCCTCTCTCTTCTCTCTCGCCTCTTCCCCAACCCCGTGTCCACCATCCTTCATCCCCTCTAACTTGCTCTCACCTTGATTTGTAAACACTTCTCTGTGTCGTGAGTCAGTTCTTTTTAAATTTTGGTCTGGTTCCTTATGTTTACGGCTCTTGCTTCTCACCGCTCGCTCCCTTCCGTTTCATGTTCCTGTCAGGTATGGTTCTCCCTGTGTATGTCATTTTCCCGTAACAGCCTTCATCTGATTGTCTGAACAGCTGCTTTCCGGGCTCTGATACTGCTGTCTGCTGAGTGCCAGATGTGGACCATTTTTGGGGGATGGGTTGTGGGCTGTGTGGGCTGTGAGCTCTTCCCTACCTGTGTGTCTGTGACTGTGTGTCTGTGTGTCTATGTATGTGTGTGTGTATCTGTGTGCCTATGTGTGTCGCTGTGTGTTGTGTGTGTGTGTACTCTGTTTCTGATGCAGGGGTGGTGACGGGGTCTCCGTGTATGGTCAGTGTTCCCATGTTCTTCAATATTTTCAAGAATAAAAATATGAGTGGGGCCGTAGGGGGCAGCACAGTGGGTCAGTGCTTACTTTGCAGGCGCTGGCGTGGGTTGTTCCCGGGCATCCATTGGTCCCCAAGCCCAGCAAGAGTAATTCCTGAGTGCAGAGCCAGGAGTAACCCCTGAGTATTGCTGGGCATGACCCAAAAACCAAACCAAACCAAACACAAATGATAATATTGAGCAATAAAGACACTCAGAGTTAAGAGTTATAAATAGAAGTTTATTGGGAAGTAGAAAAGAAACTTCCCATCAGGGGAGGAACTTAGTATTGGACTAAGTGAAGAATGGCTGGTTTTGTGGGGTTTTATAGGAAAACTGGGTCTTTGTGTTACTTATCTAACAAACTGTCAGAGAATTCCCATTAGTTTCCCCAGATGTCTTGGTAATTCAGGGGCCCATTTGTGTTAAGATTAACATCTTGTACTCCCATTTAGGTGGGTAGAGACCATATATTTAAGGCATTTTGGGTTTTATTTTTCACTATATGTGCAGGGACTGCCCTCATTACCTCTTAATCTCTTATGATCCCAAGGTCTGGAGTAGGGATTTTATGGTCTCGGGAAATTGCAAACTTCCTCGGGCTCAGAAAGAGCCCAGGAATGCAGGAATGTTTAAATGTAGGACGGGGGCAGTAAAGAGACGGCTCGCTGCTGCTGGCAAGGGGAAACGGAGGCTTTATTTTTCATTTCTGTGTGTCCAGGGTACGGGTCTTTTGCATGTATGTGTATTTTTGTAAGTTTTGTATTTGAGTTTCTCTGTGCATGGTATGTGTCTGTGTATGTGCATATGTCTGTAGGTGTCTGTGGGTGGGATGTGTGTTGTGTGTTGGTGTGGGGCGTGTGTGTCTGAGTGTATTATGTGTGTGTAGCTGTGTCTCTGTATATTGTATGTGGGGGTGTATGTGTGTGTGTGTGTGTGTGTGTGTGTGTAAAGCTGAGTGTCTGTATGAGTATCTTGTGCCTGTTTCTGTATTCGTGTGTATTTGTGGTGGGGCGGGGGCTGACCGTCACATGAGCTATGTTTGCCCCCCTGGTGGTTATCTCGTGATTCCTTGTTGTAAGTCAGCATGTTGGCTTGGGGGGCTCTGGAATCGGGAGGGAATTCTCCCCTTGAGCCCCAGAGCAGAGCCCCATCGCTGGCCCCTGCTACGCCCAAAGGTGACTCTCGCTGTTCTGCGGCCTCCCTCTGTGCTTATGGGGCGCTGCTTGCCCCTAGGTCCCTCTTTGGCCGGTGTTGGGAGGCTCCCAGGTCCCTTTTTGGCTGGGGTGTTGGGAGGTTCTACCTCTTTGCGGCCGTCTCTTCCCAACCCGCTTACCTAATGCCGGGAAGTCACCCTAAGTGCTGGCCAAGGCCTCAGCACTGTGTGAGTGGCCACTGCCCAGGCTCCTACGTCTTCCTTCCACTTCCGGGGTGGCGTGATTCTGCATTGGAACAGCGTTCCTGGCTACCTGCTATGGAAAGGCCATCGGCAGCCCAGTGTGTGCTTGAGACTGAGCTGGAAGTCTCTCGGTTCCTACATGCTTGCAAGGAGGGTAGGAGTTCTGTCAGGAGTGGACACACGGGCATGTGGGGTAGGGGGCAGTGGGTCAGAAGTGATCACCTCCAGCGAGACTCATCTGCCCCCAGGGTGTCTCCTCACGGGCTGGTGCCCCTCTTTCCCACGCCTCTCCAGGTCTCCAACCTCGCTTTATTCTGATATTCTGACATGGCTCTGGACTCATTTTTTAGACACCACACACACACATACACACAGTCCAGGGCTGGGATGATTATTCAGGGGTGAGGGCAAATGTCCTACATATGCCCACTAAGATTTGACCCCAGCACTTAGGGGCTTCCAGACTATCTCTGGGTGTAGCCCTGGCCATCCCCCCACATCAGCAGGTGTGTCTCCGGTGATCCCCAACAGCTGATTCGCCCCAGTGGCCCCCTCGAGTACCTCCAGGCCTGAGCGCTGTCCCACAAGGTCCGATGTGAGCCCTGCATGGCCACAAGTGGCCCTCTCTTCCCCCCCCAACCCCCAGCAAATAGCCTAAATCTCAACTCTGAGGCTAGGTTTGTGCTGAGTGTGGGGCGGTCCCCAAATCATCTGGGTCAGCCTCGAATCCCCATAAAAAGCAGCTGGGTGGACTAGACCATGTGGAGGCTCAGGGCCAAGATGTGGATGTGGTCAATGGGATCCAGGAAGGCCTCTTCTTGGCTGGCCGGTGGCCACCTGCCCCCTGATGCTCAGTGGTGGTTTGGGCAGGGCCTGCTGGCAGGCTGGACACTTCCCTCTAAGGCCACTAATCCTCCGGGCGCCCCATCCTCGTGCCACCTAACACCCCCAAGGTCATGAGGAACCCACAGAGCTGGAGACGGCTTCAGCACTGGATCTAGTGCGTGGGAACACCCTCACTCTTGGCGAGCCCTGCCGTCTCGCGAGAGAAGCAGTCTGGCCCGCGGTAGAACTGGTCACTCTTGCGAGAGAGCCTGTTCAGGCTCGCTGCTCTTTGCTGTGCCCAGGAGCCTCCGCATTTCACTTCCGGCCTGTACCTGGCAAAGCCTCGGGCTGGGCAGCCCAGCAGGATCCTGGAGCTGCAGCCTCGGACCAAGGACCCTGGAAAGGCCCCCTTGCGGGAGATGCGAACAGCCGGGCCAGTGCAGGCCGGGTTGGGGACACCAGCACCCCACTTTTCCGGAGCCTTCAGAAGCGAGGACAGCTCCAGCCTGTCTGTTCCCGTTGCTTTAAACCCACAAACCGTTCAGATCCTCTGTGATCCCCGGCCTTGGCAGCGCGGGTGCCCTCCCTGCCTCGGGGCGGTTCGGGGCCCTGAACCTCCAGCAGCCGCGTAAAGCGTCAGAGCGCTGTCCCCCTGAATTGGGCCCAGCAGGTCCCAACAGCCCCGCCTCCACGGTCCTGTGCAGGACAGATGGCCTCACCCTCCTGCCGTCCTCTCCCGCGGCCCCCTCGGAGGTCCTGATTGCCTCAGACGGCCCCGCCAGGTGCTTTGTGCACGCACGTGTGCACTCATGCATCTGCGTGTGCGCGCACGCACGTCCCTCCGTGGGTCACGAGTGCCAGTTAGGCCCTTGCGGGTTCCTCCTGACGCGTCAGGGGCAGGTGGGGCGTCTCAGCAGGCTCCAGGGACCCCAGCCTGGCTCCCAGCGGCCTCGGGAGAACATTCCCCCCCGTGGTGACTGCATGTGCTGGCCCAGTGAGCTCCCCTGCGGTGCAGGACTCCAGGGAGGGGACAGGCTGGTCCCTGCTGAACCGGTTGAGAATCCGCCTCCCTGCTGGGGTTTGGGACTTAGCTTAGGGGAGGCCTGGGTCCTTCTGAGGCCCTGCCCAGGTGTTCTTTGCTGGAATTGAGAACTCCAGTGTCGTCATCCTCCTCCCCCTCCTCCTCCTCCTCCTCCTCCTCCTCTTCTCCTCCCTCCATCTCCTCCTCCTCCTCCTCCTCCTCCGTCTCCTCCTCCTCTTATCTTCTTCCTCTTCCTCCTCCTCCTCCTCTTCCATCTCTTCCTCTTCCTCCTCTTATCCTCTTTTCTCCTCCTCCTCTTCCTCCTCCTCCTCTTCTCCTCCTCCTCTCTTTCCTCCTCCTCCTCCATCTCCTCCTCTTCCTCCTATCCTCTTCCTCTTCCTCCTCCCTCTCCTCCTCTTCTTCCTCTTCCTCTATAAGAAGCAGCAGACAATTTGGGCCCATTTGAAATTCAACTTTCAGAGTCCACGTTTGAGTTTGAGGGACGATGCCCAAGTCTTGACTTGCTTGTTTGTCTGGGATGGCAGCGTAAAGGGCACCTATGGGGCGGAGTTGCTGGCACAAGCCTTAGGCGGGCCCAGGGCGAGGCAGTGCCTGTCTTTTGGGACATCCTCTGCAGAGCGCGATCGTTGTAAAGATGACTCCAAAGCGCTGCTCCTCACGTCCCAGGCAAGTAGGGGTGCTTGATAAATGCGGTGCCTCGCCTCCCCGCCCCCCCCCCCTCCCCCCCCCCCCCCCCCCCCCCCCCCCCCCCCCCTCCCCCCTCCCCGGGGAGGAAGCCAACGAGGGCGGGCAGGCTGGCTGCAGGTCCCCTGGTGATCCGGGTGGTGATGCCTAGTTCCATGACAGCTTTTTGGGGCTTGGGGCGGGGGCACCCGCTCAGGACTGTGGGTGCGCCAGAGCACGCTAGGGCAGGTGGCCGTAAGCTCAGGCCCACTCTATCTTCGGGTTGGTGCCGAGTGCCATCTAGTCCTGGCGGTGATCTGGGGCGGTGGCAGCTTGATTCATTCCATCCCATCCGCCCCAGACTGTGGGGTGACCTGGCACAGAGGGGGGGGGTGTCCAGGAGGGTCAGGGTCACGTGGCAGTCAGTGGCTTGTGGGCTGGATCCGGGCACTGCGGGGTCCTGTCCTTGGCCCCCAGCCTAGGGGCAGGTGGAGCTGGGGAGAACTGGAGCACGATGGGTGTGTTTGGACAACCAACCGGTCTCGGCCAGGGTGGGTCTCCTGGCAGGATGGGAAGCTAATCCCACCCACCCGCGCTGGCCTGGCCTGTATAGAGCCGCGGTGCATCGTGGGAAGATAGTGGTGTCTTTGGCATGGCAGCCCGCTCTGCACGCCCTGAATATCCCACGTCACGGGACACTGGTGCCCGTGAACCCCGGAGTGCGGCTCTGGGTGCGGCTCGTGCTCGCCTGCGGTGGCTCTGCCGCCCGGAGCTGTCCTGCCCGGTAGAGTGGGGTGGGGCGCCACCTGGTGGGCAGCAAGGAAAGTGCACGGGGTTGAGACGGCTCGTTGCATTACCGACCGACCGTTGCGGGTGTAAACCAGCGTGGCGGCCTGTGGGTCTGAGCTCGGAGAGAACCTGTGCTAGCGCTGCTGACCAGCTTCCGTGGGGCTCTTAGTTCATTGCTAATAAGAGATCATGGTCTCTGCAGCAGAAGGGCTAAGGGCGGGTTTCAGCCGACACACACAAAATACGCATGTGCACTCACCTATGTGTAACACACAGGCACAAACACTGCACACACGCATGGATACAATCACACACAAATACGTGCATGCGTGTGCACACATACATGGATACATGCACAATGGACACGAACATGCACGCCTGTGCACACACACGCAGGCAAAAGTCTCACACACCGACGCCCGTGCACTTAGACACTCTCCAAGGCCAGGGCAGCCTGGACGGGGCCCTCCTGGCGGTGTGTCCCCCCCACAGGACAGGGTGGAGCTGCTGGAGCAGATTGCCCAGGAGCATGAGCACTTCCAGACCGCTGTGGAAGAGGTCCAGCTGTGGCTGAAGGCCTTGGTGGGGGGGCCAACAGCTGCGTGGGGCCCGACTCCACGCTGACCAACGCACCGCCTCCTGGCCCTGCAGGTAACAAGCCGCTGGGTCTCTGCCGGGGCTGTGGGCCCTGGCTGCCAGGACTGATTTCCTCAGTGCTGCTGAGACACAGGATGGGCAGGCTCCTAGGGTCCACAGCATGTCAGGGCTTGCTGCCCGTGGGCAGCTTGGGCACTGGAAACGCAGGGTCCAGACCGGAGGCCCTGCAGTGGCTCCCATTCGCCGTGTGCAGGCGTTGGGGCTCTCTCAGCAGG
>JAJIBD010011948.1:0-40313 GCA_021461705.1 Cryptotis parvus
CGCGTGAGCAGGATGGGGCGGCGGTGTCTGGTGCAGGGCAGCTATGGGGGCAGGAGTCGGCCCCGGGGAACCCAGAGGCCTTCCTGCCGCCCCGGGGACCCCTGAGGCCCCGAGCCAGTGAGACGCCCTGGGAGCAGGAGTGTGACCCCACGGCCCCAGGACTGACGGCTCGCGCGCCCGCCGCACCTGTGTTGTAGCCGTCCTGCAGCTCCATGATGAAGCCGTGGGCATTGGCCTTCTGGCGCGGCCTCCACCACCGCCTCAAAGGGCACGGCGGGCAGGCCATAGGAGATGTTGTCAGTGATGGAGCGGGCGAACAGGACAGGCTCCTGGCTCACCAGCGAGATCTACGGGGACAGCGCCAGCCCCCACTGTAACAGGCACCTCCCAGCGGCCAGAAGTGATTCCCCGAGTGCAGAGCCTGGAGTAACCCCTGGGAGCTCTGGTGTGGCCCAAAAACCGAACAATAAAAGTCACTCTGCGGAGAGGGCTGGAGCAGCAGCTCAGGGCGGGCACGTGCCTTGCACATACCCACGCCGGGTTCGAGCTCCCGAGCACCACCAGGAATAATTCCTGAGCTCAGAGCCAGGAGCGATTCCCTGAGCCTCGCCGGTGTCACCCCAAAACATAATTATAATACTGGGGGTCATATCACTGCAACGGGAAATAGTATAAAAAGGAAAATTATACAAAAAGAAAGAAGCCAGTTGCCAAAAAATTGGGACTGGGGCTTGGAGATGGGCCTGAGGCGACCGCGAACAAGGTCTGCATGCAGGAGGCCCGGACACCACGTGGTCCTGTGAGCACTGAACCAAGAGTAGCCTCTGAGCACGAAACCAACCAGACTCCCGTATTTACATTAAATAACTGCAGCGTCCATCAAACGAAACCGCAGGGCCAGGAAGAGGGGTCTCGAATGCACAAGACCCCACACCAAATCCCCCGACTCTATGTGAGCCTCAAGAACTTCTGGTGTAGCTCTGGGGGCTCCTGAGCACTATGTGGGGGGTCTTGATGCCCCCAGCACCGCTGAGTCCGAGCACTGAACCAAGCACCACCAGGAGAGGAGCCTCCAGACCACCGTGGGGATCCTCCCCTAAATTATGGATACACACAACACGCAACGGGCAACAGACGGCAGAGCACGGATCTGTGGGAATACAGGCGTTCGTGTAAGACAAGACACAGGCAGGACCGCACCTCGCTAAGCCGCTGTGTCGGAGGCGCCCAAGGGTGACCGCGGAACCCTCACGTTGAAGTCATGAAGGATTCTTTAAGCTTGGACGATGGGGAGATTGTTGCGCTTCACTGAAGCCAATGAATTTTTTTTTTTTTTTGGGTCACACCGGCAATGCTCAGGGGTCACTCCTGGCTCTGCGCTCAGGAATTACTCCCTGGGGGTACGAGGGGACCATATGGGATGCCGGGATCGAACCTGGGTTGGCCGCGTGCAAGGCAGACGCCCTCCCCGCTGTGCTGTTGCCCGGCCCCAGTGAAAATCGTTTTAACAAGGAAGAGTGGTTCATGTCATATAAAAATGAAAACCAGCATAAATTAAAGGGAGCGGGTCAGAAAAGAGGAACCACAACAGCCAAATAAACCTGAGCAGCTGCACTCAGCATCCCGAGTCCGGGGAAGAGGCAAACTCCCAGAACGAGCCTGCTCGGACACCTGCCCTCACGGCCGAGAGCCAGCGGGCGAGATGCTGCTGCGGACGCCTCCCCACCCCCGGCCCCAGCACCCTGCACGGTGGCTGGGCAGCGGCTGATGTCTGCCACCCACAGTGACTCGGCGGGCAGGTCTGGGATTGCGCCCACAGGGGCGATTCCGGCAGCCGGGGCAGCCCCCGCTCGGCTGCACAGGGCTAGCTGAGGGGGCACCTAGCGACCACCAGCCACTGCAGGGTGAGGCATCGCCCCTTTTAGTTCAGTTTTGCTTGTCGACCACACACGGTGGTGCTGAGAGGCTCCCCTGCAGTGCTCAGGGGTTGCTCCCTGCAGTGCTCACAGGACGTGCATACATCCTCACCCCCCGCAGCGCCCTCTGTGGTCCCAGAGACTGGCAGGAGTCACGCTGGGGCGGGACCGCAAGATGATTATCCGGGGAAGTGAAGAGTCAGCAGCATGTGGCGGGGCCGCAGGGGGGAACTTCCAGAGCCCGAATGTTCTCTTGAGCCTGGGCGCGGGCGGGGGCACCTACCACGCGGTGCAGGTACTTGTGGTCATAGGCGCTGATGGGCTTCCCGTCCAGCAGCACGCGGCCCCCTCCAGCGGGTAGAAGTTCTCCAGGATGTTGACACAGGAGCTCTTTCCGCTGCCCGATGGCCCCACCAGCGCCGTCACCTTCCCCGAGACAGGCTGAAGGACACGTTCTGTGGGCCCGAGGACAGAGCGTGGGGCTGCTGGCCGGGCCACTGGCCGGGACGCAGGCAGGAACTTTCCCGCCAGCCCCACGCCCCGCCGGGCCCTGCCTTCCCTGGGATGCTCCTTTCTAGGTCTTGGCACCTGTCTGGGAGGTTCTTTCTGCAGCTAGCCAGCCGCTCAGTTGGCTCCCGCTTTTCACTCATTCAGCACAAACACCACCTCCTTCAAGCAGCCCTCCTGGATTCATTCAACACAAACACCGCCTCCTTCAAGCAGCCCTCCTGGATTGACTCAGCACAAACACCGCCTCCTTCAAGCAGCCCTCCTGGATTCACTCCAGCACAAACACCGCCTCCTTCAAGCAGCCCTCCTGGATTCACTCAGCACAAACACCGCCTCCTTCGAGCAGCCCTCCCGGGATGACTGTCAGCACGCATGCAGACTGTCCACGTCACCCCCACACTGCCTGTCTTCCCTGGGACATACTCCGGAAGCTGTGAAGGTCTTGCCTGAGAGCACCCAACGCCCCAGACAAGAGGGCAGCCCTCTGCCCTAGGCGAGAGGGGAGACGGGAATGTGCCAGCCCTCACCTGGAGGACCTGGGTGTGGGGCCGATGCGGTAGGTGAAGGTCACGTCCTCAAAGTCCACCCGGCCCTCCAGGTGCTCGGGGCCAACTTCCCGTCATGCACCATGGTGGGCCGCCGGTCGATGAACTCAAACACCTTCTCGGCCGCGCCCACGCCCCTGCATCAGGCCACTGTAAACGGAGCCCACGGACTGGGCAGGGAGGAGCCACGTCAAAGGTGCGGCCTCACCCGCCCTGTGGCAGAGGGTCCCCAGGAGTGACAGGGGCTGCTCGGCTTTGCTATACGGGGCCGGGAGGAGTCTGGGGGGCTCAATCCAGGCCTGACATGCAGGCGAGGGCCCCGGCCAAGCTACACCCCGGCTCGGGAGGGAAAGGAACCCGGGAGTGGGGGACCCCAGAGAGGCCCCACAGCTGCTGTCCTCTCGTGGTCCCAGGGCTGTGGACGCACTGACCACTGGGGTGGCCGCCCCACCCAGGAGTAGCCCCCAGTCCTCCCTCCGCTGTGCTCACCTCCCGCAGCCCGCCCCGCCCCATCCCCTCACCTCCATGCAGTCCCCAGCACGAACTCGTAGATAATGAAGGAGATGAGATTCCCGCTGCTCATCTGGCCCGAGATGACCAGGTGGCCTCCGTAGTAGAGGATGCTGACCTGGACTACCAGCAGCGTGAGCTGGGGACCGAGGGCTGCGTCAGGGACCCCCCATCCTGTTCTTCAGCCATAAACTGAACCCCAGCTGCTGGCAGGACCCCCACCCCACGCCGGGTGCCGGCTCCCGCCTGGTTCGCCTCCCGCCTGCCGCTCTGCCTGCCAAGGCCCGGCTGCTCTGGGCCCGGCGCCCGGGGGCGGGCCTTCGTCAGGCTGGGCGCACAGGCCACCCGCAGTGCCGAAGCTGAGGGGTGCTGGCCGCTGTCCCCACTGGGCAGAGTGACCCAGAGAGAGGCGGGGCCGCTAGCGCACAAGGAGACACACGAAAGGGCACGTTGGAGAAAATCAGAGCCTGCGACCACAGGCCCTGCTGGGGTCCCTCTGCTCTGCCTGGGGACAGCAGGACCCGACAGACGGGCCGAGTCCAGCCCTGCCTTCCTGGTGAGGGCCCCGCCTCCTGCGCCCCAGCTGTCCCCGCGTCCCTGCCTTCCTGGTGAGGGCCCCGCCTCCTGTGCCCCAGCTGTTCCCGCGTCCCTGAGGGCTAGCAGCCCCCACCTCCAAACCTTGCCTCCTCCGACCCCGTGAGGCCAGCAGGCAGCACGGGGGTCGGGGGCAGCCCTCCGCAGCCCCCTCCTGGGAGCAACTGCAGTTGTGACCCGAACGCAGGCGTGGCCCAAGCTGGGTCCCACTGGCAGGGGCGGGGGTCTCCCCTCCTTGGGGGGCAGCTGAGACAAAGCCGCCTCCCTGCCCCCCCCCCCAGGCGGCGCAGTACCCCGCTGCACCAGACATAGCAGGTGTGAGGCGGCCGCCTCCCTGCGGTTCAGCGTGTAGACCTGCTGCAGCCTCTGCGCGTACGCCCCCGGCCTCCTCCTCCTCGTTGGCGAAGCTGCGCACAGTCCTCATGGCGCTGATGGTCTCCTCGGCCGCGGAGCTGGCTCTGGCCAGCGCGCTCTGCACCTCCTTGGACAGCCTCTACGGGCGGGCACAGGACAGAGGCCTGGAAACGTCCACTCAGGGACCGGAGGGGAAGACCGAGAGTCCAGCCCCCCCGGCCCCGCTGGCCGCCAGCCCTGCCGCTGCCTGGGCTCAGTGTGGGGCTGGCGGGGACCACAGTGTTTCCTTTTTGTTGGAGTTTCAGGGAGTCCACCCAGCAGTGCTCAGGGGTCACTCCAGGAGGTGCCAGGGACTGAACGCCACGTCGGCTGTGTGCCAGGGAAGTGTTCCCCTGCGGTGCTGTGGCTCAGCACAAGACCCTGAGATCCTGGCTGCTCAACGGCCACCTGCTCTCCCTCAGGAAAGAGCCTCAATCTCCGATCCGTGCCACACCGGAGTCGGGATGCCCTGGATGCAGGTCTAGATCGCGCACTGCACACCCAGAGGCCACAACACAGGGGCCGCGGTCTACGCAGCACGAGACACCCCACGATGAAGGGTGCTACCGATCCAGGGTCCACATCAGAAGAAGTGTGCGACTTCCGGGAGACCCCAGAACACCAGGTTCCGCGGCAATGGGGGTGGGGGACGCACAGTCTGAATAGATGTGACCAATGGGAAGAGAGAGCTGAGAGCTGGTCCTGTAGTGCAAGTTCTGGAAGCTTCCGTGGGCGAGGACGTGGTGCCAACACTCGGCCGGGAGGGCTGACCCATGACCCCAGACTAGCACCCCGGGAGGGAATCTGGGCCCAAGTCACATCTGCAAGGTTTGGGGGTCTGCCACGACTCCTCAGAGGCTGCATCTGACCCACGTGTGGGGAGAACCGAGGCCCAGAGGCCCCCCAGCTAGAGGCGGAGTCTGAGAAATGCAGGGGGGGGGGTCCCACAGGGATCTTGGGATTCCTGGCCCAGCCCAGAGCAGGAAGGCAGGAAGGGCCGGGAGGGAAACGGCCGAATCCAGCTCCTGTTTACTCTTCCTGTGCCGACTTGCTGCCCTTCCCAGGGACGCTGCCCCAGCCATCAGGCAGGGGCCCGTGGGGGCCATGTGGGTGCAGCAGGTTCCAGGCCTTCCACACAGCTGAGCGCCTGCTGGGGCTACCCAAGCTGGGGGGGGGAGGGACTGCCTGGCCCCCGTGGGAACCCCAGCACTGCGGGGCCAGGTGAGGGGTGAGGGGAGACGGGCCCACGCGAGGCTGTTCCTGCCCCCAGCTCCCTTGCTCTCGGGGCCCCGGGCCCACCCATGCACCCTCTTGCTAGCCCATGGATCTGCCTGGTGCCCGTTGCAGGGCCCGCCCAGCGAAGAGGTTTGGAAATGACAGAATGCTCCAGACGGGGTCCCAGCTTGGAGGGTGCGAGGGCCCACCTTGTAGTACTTGCCGTAGGTGTCGGACACCATCATGATGATGGGGAAGCCCATGAAAGTGACGAGCGAGAGCTGCCAGGAGAGGCTGAACATGAAGACCACCACGCCCGCCACCTTGACCGTGTTGCGCAGGAACACGTTGATAGTTCTGGGACACCAGGTCGCTGACCATGGTGGTGTCCGAGGTGAGGCGGGAGATGAGGTCGCCTAGAGCACAGGGAGCACCTGACAGACCAGCCCTGCCCGGCTGCGGAGGGGGGGGGCGCCTCGCCGGGGCAGAGGCTGGCTCGGGCTCCAGCCCCAGACGGGTGTCCTGGCCCACGAGGGTCTCAGCAACGCCCGGCTTGGCTCCCGCTGGGCCCTCGAGTGGCCGTGTCCACCTCCGGCTCCCCAGTGTGGGCAGGGCCACAACACCAGCCTCCTGGACCTCCACGTCCCGCCCTGGCCCCACCGTCCTGGGGCCCCCGCCAGGACCAACCTGTTCGGTTCTCGCGAAGAAGCTGGTCTCCTGAGCCACCAGCGAGCGGAAGAGGCGGTTGGCGTGAGACGGATGTTCAGTCTGGCAAATATGAGGGTAAAAATGCCGCCCGAACACCTGCGGCGAACGAGCTAATTGCAGATAAAAGACGTTACACAGAGCAGACGCCACACCCCAGCTGCCCGCGGAGCCCCCCGCCCGCCAGGGCGCCTTCACACAGCCACAGGAGGGCCGGAGGGCTCTTGGCCAGACCCTCCCCAGCCTCAGTGCTGCCCTCCCTCCCCCGCGCAGGCCAGGCCAGGCTGTGGGGGTGGCTACCTGCCAGGCCATGGGGGAGGGTGGCTACCTGCCGATGGCCAGCAGGCACATGCCCAGGACGGCCGTGCTGAACTGCTCCATGCTCTTCTGGATGACGATGCCGTCAATGGCGCCGCGTGTAGTAGGGAAGGAAAGTCTCCCCTGCAGGAGACGGGCAGGCTCAGTGCCTCTGCGGCAGCAGAGCCGCCCCCTTGGTCCAGGGAGGGTCTCTGGGGTGGGGGTGCGTACTGCCTGTGGGTCCCTGCAGAGAAGGCCAACGCTGGGCTCCGCAAGGCTCAGCTCTACCCGGGTTAGGGTTAGGGTGCCGGCAGCCACAGCCCCAGGGCAGGCCCGGGGCATCCTACAGGGTGCCGGGAAGCCACGTCCGTCTGTGGGGTTTTAGCGCCCTCTGCTGGTCAGCGCAGGGACCACGTGGTGTCCAGTAACTCCCAACAGCCTTTTCATCAGTGCAAACACCAGTGGCCACGCTGGGCCTGGACGAGGAGAGGGTGTGGCGTCAGGGGAGACCAGTGGCTCAGACTGGCCACTGGATCTTGGGTGACTGAAAATAATTTTTATTTTTATTATTATCATCGACTTTGCTGATGACATCGTTCTAATAACACCAAACATTAGCCAAGCGGCACAAATGCTGGCTGACTTTGACCGAGAATGTGGAAAGGTAGGTCTACAGCTGAATCTAAAGAAAACCATGTTTATGAAAAATGAACTAGTTCCAGAGGCCCCATTCACTCTCAATGGAACAGACATCTCTGAATGCAGCAGTTATGTGTACCTAGGTCGAGAAATCAACATGATGAACGACCTAAAACCTGAGCTGCGCTGGAGGAAGAGAGGCGGCATGGAATGCCTTCAAAGGCATCGAAGAAATAGCTAAAAGGACAAAGAACCTCCGGCTCCGGGCACATCTCTTCGACTCCACTGTTCTCCCTGCATTAACATACGCCTCAGAGACCTGGGCCCTAAGAAAGCAGGATGAGAATGCTATTCGGGTCTCCCAGAGAGGCATCGAAAGAGCTATGCTTGGAATATCACGCCTCACTCAAGTGAGAGAAGGAATCCGGAGTTCTGACCTCCGTCGCTATTCCAGAATCAGGGACGCTGTCTCGTTTGCCAAGGCATCGAAAATCAGATGGGCTGGACATGTAATGCGATTTGGAGACAACCGCTGGACTAGAGCCATTACCGACTGGATCCCACGGGATATCAAAAGATCATGTGGCCGCCCACCTACAAGATGGTCAGACTTCCTTGTAAAGACCCTGAAGGAACGGTTTGAGGCTCTTCATATTCCTGAATCAACCAGATGCCATTGGGCTACATTGGCACGTGATAGGGTCCAATGGAAATGTTACTGGCGCCCGCTCGAGCAAATAGATGAATAACGGGATTCAAGTGATCAAGTGATCAAGTCATTATCATCGACCATATCCACCACGATAACCAAACTCACTGAGGTCTATAGAGAGTTCAAGATGCAGCTCTGTCTCACGTTCATTGATTTTTTTTTTTGCTTTTGCTTTTTGGGTCACACCCGCCATGCTCAGGGGGTTACTCCTGGCTCTGTATCAGGAATTACTCCTGGTGGTGCTCGGGGACCATATGGGATGCTGGGGATCAAACCCGGGCCGGCATGGGCCAGCCAAGTGCAAGGCAAACACCCTACCCGCTGGGCTATTGCTCCGCCCTCACGTTCATTGATTTACAGAAAGCCTTTGATTCTGTGGAGACTGAAGCAGTCATCGAAGCCCTAGCCAAACAGGGCGTTCAAACCCAATACATCAAGATCCTTCGTGAGCAGTATTATGGATTCACCACCAGGATCTCACCATTCTACAGGGATGTGATCATTGACGTCAAAAGAGGGGTTTGGCAGGGAGATACCATTTCACCAAAACTCTTCAGCACCACCCTCGAGAACATCATGCGACAATTAGAATGGGAAGGAATAGGAGTGAAGATAGATGGTCGACAAACTACACCACCCGCCTTCGCTGATGACATCGCTCTAATAACACCAAACATCAGCCAAGCGGCACAAATGCTGTCTGACTTCGACCGAGAATGTGGAAAGATAGGTCTACAGCTGAATCTAAAGAAAACCATGTTTATGAAAAATGAACTAGTTCCAGAGGCCCCATTTACTCTCAATGGAACAAACATCTCTGAATGCAGCAGTTATGTGTACCTAGGTCGAGAAGTCAACATGATGAACGACCTAAAACCTGAGCTATGCAGGAGGAAGAGAGCGGCATAGAATGCCTTCAAAAACATCGAAGATTCCCCTCCATTTTGTCGAGCCTGGTGGCCCCGCCCAGGAGCTGCCCTGGGGCCACCAGCCATAGCATGAAGAGCCTCACAAGTGGCTGGGGAAGCTGGAACTCGGCTCACGCCCGGGCCCAGCTGACTATGGGGCCCCCGGGAGGACAGATGGGTTTTGGGAGTGGGCCCATCACCTCTGGGGGTCCCAGAAGCAGCCGGATGAGACTCGCCCACCACACTAGCCACCACCTTCGCTGTCCGGACGCTGGGAAACTGCCTCATGACCAGATTAACAGAGCAAAACCAGTTCGAGCCCAGGTTGCGCGGCTGCTTAAATAGTGGAAACAGTAATGTCCTTTAATGTACTGCATTCCACGATGTGCAGGAAAGTTTGGCGGGAGGGAGAGATAAAGAGGAGAGAAATGACATACAGAACCCGCCAAGTAGTTGAGGTGTGGGAGGGGGGGGGAGGTGGGGACAATGGTGATGGGAGATGGGTTTGGGTGGAGGGATGGGTGTTGGAACACTGTAGAACCCAAACTCTACATGAGCATCTTGCAATTGTATGTCTAAAATGGTGTAATAAAATTTGGGGGGGAAAAATAATAAAATAAAATAAAATAAAATAAAATAAAAAATCGAAGAAATAGCCAAAAAGACAAAGAACCTCCGGCTCCAGGCACATCTCTTTGACTCCACTGTTCTCCCTGCATTAACATACGCCCTCAGAGACCTGGGCCCTGCGAAAGCAGGATGAGAATGCTATTTGGGTCTCCCAGAGAGGAAATGAAAAGCTATGCTTGGAATATCACGCCTCACTCAAGTGAGAGAAGGAATCCGGAGTTCTGACCTCCGTTGCTTTTTGAAAATCAAGGACGCAGTCTCTTTCGCCAGGACATCAAGAATCAGATGGGTTGGTCATATAATGCAATCTGGAGATGACCTCTGGACTAGAGCTATTACTGACTGGATCCTACGGGACATCAAAAGATCGCATGGGGCCGGAGCGATAGCCCAGCGGGTAGAGGTTTGCCTTGCACGCGCCAGCCTGGCCGCCGGGTTCGATCCCAGGCACCCAAGGCCCCTGAGCACCGCCAGGAGTAATCCGAGTGCGAGCCAGGAGAACCCCTGGCATAGCCGGTGACCCAAAAGCAAAAAAAAAAAAAAAAAAAAAAGATCGCATGGCTGCCCACCTACAAGATGGTCAGACTTCCTTATCAAGACCCTGAAGGAACAGTTTGAGGCTCTCAGTGTTCAAGTGCCATTGAGCTACACCTGTCACGTAAGAGGGTCAAATGGAAATATTACTGGCGCCCACTAGAGCAAATCGATGAATAATGAGATATCAAGTGATCAAGATTGTTATTATTTCTGGGGCCGGAGCGATAGCCCAGCGGGTAGGGCGTTTGCCTTGCACGCAGCCGGCCTGTGCCGGCCCAGGTTCGATCCCGGCATCCCATATGGTCCCCGAGCACCGCCAGGGAGTAATTCCTGAGTGCAGAGCCAGGAGAAACCCCTGAGCATCGCCGGGTGTGACCCAAAAAGCAAAAAAAAAAAAAAAAAAAAAGAAGATTGTTATTATTTCTTTTGCTTTGTGGGCCACACCTGGCAATGCTCAGAGGTTACCCCCTAGCTCTGCACTCAGGAATTACTTCTGGCCCTACTCGGGAATCATATGGGATGCCAGGGATTGAACGCGGGTTGGCCATATGCACAAAAAAAAACCCATATATATTACTGTCACTGTCTTCCCGCTCATCATCGATTTGCTCGAGCGGGCCCCAGTAACATCTCCATATGACCTGTCTCATGCAAGTACAGCCCAAGGGCACCTGCTTGCTCCAGGAACATAAAGAGCCTCAAACCATTCCATCAGGTCATGGGAATGAGGTCTATAATTGTTACTGGTGTTTGGCATATCAAATACGACACGGGTAGCTTGCCAGGCTCTGCCGTGCGGGTAGCAAACTTATCTCTAAATCCAGCATTTATTGATGAACCGCCCGACCTGGTCTGCTGGGTGGGTTCTGACGAGGGGGAAGTCGGACACAAGTACACAACAGATAATTCTACAGGAGTTAACCTGAAACTAGAGAATGCTCTTGTTCTTTGTGTGTGTGTGTGTGTGTGTGTGTGTGTGTGTCTGTGGGGGGATGTGCCATTGAGCAGTGCTCAGGGATTGCTCCTGGTGGGTCTCAGGGAATCATTACGTGGTGCCTAGGACTAAACCCATATCCACTTTAGCCACTGAGTATTTTTCCAGGCCTGGCTCTCCCTTTATTTTGCCACTTTGGAGGGCTCTGCATATATATGTATGTATATATATATATATATATACACAAATATATGATATATAGTATATATATATATATGTATATATATGTGTGTGTGTGTGTGTGTGTATATATATATATATATATATATAGTGATGGGGTCCACACTGGGAGGTGCTCAGGGCTTATTTCTGGCTCGGTGCTCAGGAGTTATTCCTAGCAGTGTTCAGGAGACCCTACATGGAATCAAGCCGGGTCCTGTATGCACTCTCCTGGCGCTCAGGCCGGAAGAATCCCTCAGAGCTCGAGCACCTAAGTCCCAGCGTCCCTCCCGCCAGTGTCCCTCCCGCCAGTGTCCCTCCCGCAGCACCTGTCCCTCCTGCCGGGCCCGCCCTCCGCTTGGTCCCCTGGGATTCCCAATGGCGGCAGGCCAGGGAGCTCACCCGAGTCCCCGTGGAGCTGGGCACCCGCAGGGAGTCTGAGCCCGCACCTGGGATCCCCTCCAGGAACGGGAGCGAAGGGACACGACTTGGCAGGTTGGGGGAATGACGGTGACCACCGGCTCACTCGTCCCTCTGTCCATCCACTTAGGGGCTCGGCCTCCGGCCAGGCCTCAAGGCACCCAGGGGAGTCAGACCTGACCCCTGCCCCACCCACTGTGGCCGAGACTGGAGAGCAGCTGCCAGTTTCCTTGTCAACCCTGTGCACGGCTGAGAAGAGACCAAGGCTGCACCCAGGAGAATCCGAGAAGGCTTCTCGGAGGAGGCGACACAGGAGAAACTTCAGACGAATGTGCCGCTTCAAGGCTGCTGCCCCTAGTCTATGGGCTGCTGAGCATGTGACCGTGAGAACATACACACACACAGAGACACACACAGATACACACACACAGACACAGAAACACACAGGCGAACATAGACACACACAGATACAAATACAGAGACAGACACACAAACACAGACGCACACAGGCACACAGAGATACACACACAAACACAAAGACACAGGCACACACACAGATACAAACACACAGAGACACATTAGTGCCCACAGAGATGGTGCTACACGCCTGGTGCTGCCAGGGGGTCACAAGAGCACCCACGGCAATATTGGGGTCTCCAGGACCACACCTGGAGACGCGGAGGACAGGGCCGGGAGGTGCCTGGGATCAAATGTGTGTGTTCCCTATGTGCGCAGGCAGGGCGCCCACCACTGAGCCATCCTTGCGGCCCCTCCATTTAAGGCCTGAGCCTACAGTGGGAGGATCAAGGCTGCGGAGGAAGGAGGGGCGGCAGTGCTCCCACGGGGCCCACTCACCCAGAGCTGCAACGATGAGGAAGAAGGAGGCGGTCACGAGGAAGGCCACGTCGGGCTTGGTGTAGGAGAGTAGCTTCTGCAGAGTGGCTCCCGACGCCTGCTCGGGCGGGGGGCTGGCCCTCAGGGGGAAGGCCTCGGCCTCAGTGTCCGCGCCCGCCTCCAGGGTCTTGGCGTCGGGCCGCACGGTGGCCAGCAGCCGCCAGAGCAGGAACGAGGCGGCGAGCGACACGTAGGTCCACACAAAGAGGGCCCAGAACCAGGGGTCGCGGACGGGCTTGCGCACCTCGGAGAAGAGCAGCAGCTTCACCATGGCGTAAATGCCCACGCAGAGGCACACGAGCGCAATGACGCTCCACGAGGCCCGCAGCCGCCGCGCCCCAGGGCGCTGTTCTTGGCCACGCCGATGGTGGCGCCCAGGAGCAGGCAGCTGCGGTAGAGGCAGGCGGCCCACAGGTCCAGCACCGAGTCGAAGATGTTGAAGTGGCGGATGTCCTCCAGCAGGCTGCGGTCCGGGTGGCTGAAGACATAGATGGCCGTGGTCACCCGATGTCCACGCTCATGAAGGCCAGCGTCGCCACCACCGCCTTCCACAACTGCATCCTGCCGGCAGGCGGCGGGCACAGGCAGGGGCCGGCTCACAGGGTCGCGGTCATGGTTCGCAGGGTGAGGCCGGACCTAGAGGGGGACAGTGGTTGGCACTGTTTGAGGATCCGCTGGGGGTCGGGGGCTGACACTAAAGAAGAGGGGCTGGAGCGACTGCACAGCGGGGAGGGGTTTGTCTTGCTCACGACACACCCAGGTTGGACCCCCGGCATCCCATATGGTCCCTGAGCACCGCCAGGAGTGATTCCTGAGTGCAGAGCCAGGAGGAGCCCCTGAGCACCCCACAGGTGTGACCCCAAAGGCAAAAAAGAAAAACAAAACCTGTCTCTTGTTCTAAGGTGGCTCCTACCTGGGGCGGGGAACTCGGCACCAACTTTAACCCGGGATTTTGGGGCCTGCTCCGTCCTCTCTGGAGTCGGGAAACGAAGACTTCAGAGCCTTCAAAGATCCATCATGTTCACACGGGAAGCCCCAGAGTCCCCAGCCCCGAGCGGCTCTTTGGACCCCCAGCAAACATCCACATGAGGGAGAGGGGCGGTGAGCATCCAGCTCCCGGGGGCAGCGGCTCCTGTGCTTGGACCCCGGGTCACTCCCACACGTTGGCAAAGGACATGGGGAGTGGGCCCGGGGCCCGAGCGTGGGAGCCTCCGAGTGGGTCCCCTCCGGGTCGGGTCTCAAGGCCCTGGCGGAGGACAGCGGCGCGGCTGTGAACCAAGGCAAGGGCCCGAGCCCTCAGCTCGGGCGGACAGGCTGCCACACCCGGTTTCCACGTGGGGAGACTGAGGCACAGGCAGCTGGGCCCCACCAAGCAGATGGCAGAGCGATTCCTCTTGCCCAGGTGCCCGGCAGCCAATGCTGTTGCCCTCCCCCTCCCGAGGAAACCAAGGCGGAGTGGACTCCGAGGCCGCGGACTCTCCCTCCCGAGGAAACCAAGGCGGAGTGGACTCCGAGGCCGCCGGACTCTCCCTCCCGAGGGAAACCAAGGCGGAGTGGACTCCGAGGCCGCTGGGCTCCAGGCCGCAAGCACACGTGGGCGTCAAGCCCAGGAGCATGAGGCGGGTAAGGGAGGACAGGGCCGAGCAGCCACTGCGGGCCACCCTCACTGCCCAGAGAGGGGTCGAGAGCGGCCCCACACACGGGAGGAGAGAGCGCTGCCCACCCCACGCTGGCTCTGGACCCCAACCCCAGAAGGTACAGTGACACCCAAAGGGCCTGTGGAGGAGCCGAGCCGCGGAGAGCAGGGGCCCTTCGGGGTCGCGCCCGGGCCCTGCCTCCTCCCCGGCTGCAGCAGAGGCTGGAGATGTGGTAGCCGGGAACGGGGAGTCGAGCAGGACCCAGGGAGGTCACCCCCGCCGGGTCTTCAGGCCCCACCCGTCACCACACTATGACTCGTCTCTGGAGGGCACGAGGGTCCCTCAGCCCAGAGAATTGGGTCCGAGCTGGGGTCCGAGCTGGGGGTCCGATCTGGGTCCCAGCTGGTCCAGCATTATGGCAGGTGCCTGAGCCGGCAGCCAAGAGCCCTCATCTCTTCCCCCCCCCCTCCCTCTGCCTTGCCCTGTGGGTTACCCCAGGGTGTTGCCCTCACAGGAACAAAAGCTAAACCTGGAGATCTCAGGAATCATCTGAGTCACTGGGTGCAAAGGGGGAGACCGAGGCCCCAGTGATGGGGCCAGGGTGGGGTCACGCGGCAACACGGGGCTCCATGGCAGGGCCCCATTTCCAAGGGCCGAGTCTGGTTACTCCAGCCCCGCTCGGGTTACGCCTCAGAACGCTCCAATACTTCACTCTGACTCGGCACTGAGGTCAGCGCAGCCCCTGGGCAGGATGGAGCGGGCAGGCTGGCACCACTCTCAGAGACGGCCAGGTGCAGCTGCAGGGCGAGCTGGGGTGACTTGGAGCATGAGTGTGGCGCGGGGCAAAGACCAGAGGCGGCCAGGGGCCAGAGGACGCACTGCCCGGGGCTCCGGCCCCAAGGCCAAGGAAAGGCAGAGGGTGGTGAGAGCCGGCCAGTGCCCGGCGTCCCTACCCTCCCAGGGGAGGAGCGCCTCTCCGGGCACTGCTACACAAAGGGGGCGAGGGTGCCCATGGGGTCAGAGCAGGGTCTGGCATCACAGCTAAGCCGCCCCACATGCCCAGCGCTGGCACGGGCAGCCCCCACGTGGCCCCCGCTTCACAGGTGGGGCACAGCGGTGGGGAGGCAGCGACCCCCTTATCGCTGGAGATGCCACTGTAGGGGTCGCTGGAATCTCCCAGCAAGGAGCCTTCTCACGGTGCCCAGGTCTGCGCTTGGGCCCCTGGGGTCCGTCCAGCCCCGCATCCCATAGAGGGATGAGCTGGGCGCAGGGACAAGGACGAGTTGTTTCAGGGAGCAGGTGGCACCTGGCGGGCCGCACCTGGGGCGCTGGGGCGCGTTTCTGCGCCTCCTTCCGGCCACCCCGAACCTGCCCACCAACCCGCAGGCTGTGGCGCTGTCTCGGGCGGGAACCTGGTCACACCAGCCCAACCTTATCGGGGTTCACTTCGGGCCTGGGGAGGAGCCCCCCAGGAAGAGGGGTCCAGGGATGACGGAGGCCCCGTTCACCCTCCGGCCGGCCTGGGCGCGTACTGGCGAGATCCACGACGCGTGGGCAGCGGGGGAGGCCGTGGGGCTGGCTGAGGTCCTCGGGCCGGGCGCTGGGCATCCATGCGCCCGCGGTGCGGGCTGGGGACCCTCGGGAGGCGCAGCCGCTGTGCCCGGGCCGACAGCCTCCCTGGGGCACCCCGACCCTCCCCGGAGGCGGCGCCCCAAGAGTCCAAACACCGACGCGACACTGGCCCTGCGGGCGTGGACAGGCTGCGGCAGAAGGCGCGGCGCTGGCACCAGCCTCGGCCGAGATGCCTACTCATGCCCCTGGGCCGGGCACCCAGATGCCAGCCCGCCGGGCAAGGGCCCCTGCGGCGGGACCCCGGGCGCCGCGCGCTTCCCGGCCCCCTTACCTGGCACCAGGTGAACCGCGGGGAGGGGCGCAGCGGGCTCGGGGCGGCCGGGGCTGCGGGCGTCGCGCCGCTCCTTGGAGCCTACGCCGGGCCGCGCGCTGCGCTCGCTCCGCCGCCCCGTGACTCTTCCCCGCCTCCCGCGCACGCTGCGCCGCGCCAAGGTCGGAGCCGGCTCCCGAAGGGCCGCGGGCGGGGCGGGGCCACGAAGCCTGGACTCTGTCTGATTGGAGGATGGCCAGGGGGCGGGGCGTTGGGCGGGTCTTGAGCTAATCGCCCGCCCACCTGCCAGGCACACGGTGCCCAGGTAGTGCCTCAGCTGGAGGCCAGTGCAGGAGATATAAATGTATTCACCTCCTAGAACGCCTGCTCTAACGCATCAACGCCCGTGCGTACCACTGGTGGCTCACACTTGGATGTGACTTAATGATACAAAGCGCGGGTTACATCTGTCCTGGGAAGGGACAGCCCCTGGTCCTGGACAGAGGGAGCCTGGTTCATTCATTCAACAAGTACTTAACCAGCGCGCTTCTAGACCTTTGATTTGGGGCCAGGGCGGACCACACACAGAGGTCGGTGCCCGGGGATCGCTCCTGGTGGCGCTCCCCGATGGGCTGCGGTGCAGGCTCTAGCCCGGCTGCCAGTGTGCAAGGGAAGCCCCTACCTGCTGTACACTGCTCGGTAAACGCTTCTACTTTTTTCTTTTCGGGTCACACCCAGCGATGCTCAGGGGTTACTCCTGGCTCTAAACTCAGGAATTACTCCCGCGGTGCTTGGGGGATCCTATGGGATGCTGGGGAATTGAACCCGGGTCAGCTGCATGCAAGGCAAACGCACTGCCCACTGGACTATCGCTCCAGCCCCTAACATTTTAGATGCGACAGTGAAGAAAAAGAAGAAAGGTCTGTGCCCCTGTGAGTGTTGGAGGGGGACAAGCATTTAATGGAGAGAATTAGAGCAGGGCGGTGGGGTTGGGTGAGCTGTGTGGTTGCTGGGGCCGAGAGGGACGGCCGCGCGCAGGAGAGGAAAAGTCTAGGAGAACCTGGCTGCGCCACTCAGTAAATACCCGCAGCCGGAAGGAGCGAGTGGACGGCACTCAGAGAAGCTGTGAAGGTAGAGCAGGACGGGAGTGTGCAGGTGCAAAGGAGAGTGGACGGCAGTGGCCAACGTGAGCTGCTCAGAGAGAACCTCGGCTAGACCCAAACGTGAGAGTGACTCAGGGCTGGGTCTGAACCAAGGCGCTCGGCAGTGTGGCCCTTGGGCAGGGGTCCTGCTGGGCAGGTGACTTCTCCCTGTTACAGACACCCCAGACCTCGTGCCTCAGGGAAGGCAAACACAGGCTCGGGCCGTTCCCCACGCACACCCTCTGGCTTACCGGGCCTGTCCGGGCATTCTCTACTGCCTTTGCCACGGGCCGCCGGCCTTTCCCAGGTGTGGAGCAGGGGGGAGAGTCCGGCTGCAGCCGTGCCCTCGGTGGGGAGTCTGCGGGAAGACCCATTGTGGAAGTGACTGCGCTGTTTCTCTATGGGTGCTCACATGTTCTGAAAAACTGACGGGCGTGTGGCGGGCACAAAACTGACAAGCAGGAGCTGGCCCCAGGCTGCTCCGATCCCCAGCACTGCGGGTGTAACCCCAGAAGCAAAGGCTCTTCTCATTTCCAAAGTGTCTGTTTGTCCGTTTCCTTTTTTTTTTTTTTTTTGGGTGGGGGGGTCACACCCGGCGATGCTCAGGGGTTTCTCCTGGCTCTGCACTCAGGAATTACTCCTGGTGGTGCTTCGGGGACCTTATGGGATGCCGGGGATGGAACCCGGCCAGCATGGGCCAGTCGCGTGCAAGGCAAACGCCCTACCTGCTGGACTATCGCTCCGCCCTGTCCATTTCCTTTTCCTTTTTTTTCTTTTTCTTTTTTTCTTTTTTTGCTTTTTTGGGTCACGCCCGGCAATGCTCAGAGGTTACTCCTGACTCTGCACTCAGGAATTACTCCTGATGGTGCTCGGGGGACCATATGGGATGCCGGGGGTCGGCTGCGTGCAAGGCAAAAAGCCCTCCCCAATGGACTATCGCTCCGGCCCCTCTTTCTGCTTTTTTCTTTCTTTTTGGGTACACCTGGCAATGCTCAGGGTTTACTCCTGGCTCTGCACTCAGGATTTACTCCTGGCGGTGCCCAGGAGACCATACGGGAAGCCAGGAATCGAACCTGGTCAACCGTGTGCAAGGCAAAGGCCCTCCCCGCTGTGCTATCACTCCGGCCCCTCCACTTCCTTTCATTGCTGGAATTTTTGATGTTCCCTACCTTAAGACCTTGACTAGACCTACAGCCATCAGACATCAGACTTTGTATAAATCTACACTACACAGCCAGCTGGGAACTCCTTCCTGCCCCCTTCTGTGGCTGGAGCTCAGATGCGGTCACTTTTCTGACAAGGGCCACCTCCAGGCACTCACCTGCCGGGCCCCTCTCTTCCTGCCCTTGAACAGGCGAGGGGAACGCGCACTTGCTTCTCTGTTTGTCTAAGGCTGGCCGGGAGGCAGCAAGCAATAATCTGGATGTCCATATGCGCCGGTGGCCAAGGCTGGCCTGAGCCAAGTCGGAGGGCTTGGCTCTCCCATCTCCCTTCTGCGGCCTCAGGCTTCACCTAAAGGCAGTGCTGAGGCCTGGTGGGGGGGGGGGCGCCGGGGTGAGCTGGGAAATGGGGGGGCATGAGCCAGGGCGAGACTGTTTCCAGGGCGGGTTTTCATAGTGTCTGTGGGTGCTGGCGAACGTGCCTGGGGTGCGCATCGTGTGTGACAGATCACTGTGGATCTGTGCTGGCACCCACGGGGAGGGAAGCCCAGTGGTCAGGAATGCGTCAACACAGCTCTGGCGGGGGCCCAGCACTGCCCACTGGATTGGGGGAGGGGCTCCAGCCGGCTCCAGGAGTCCTGCCCGATTCGCCTCCGGGGCCAGGAAGTCGGGACACAGCGCTGTGCTCCCACCCGCTGGCCCTTTCCCGTGGGGGGTTCCAGCTCCCGTGGGGTCACGTCACCGACCGGCCCAGCCTCAGTTTCCCCATCTGTAACGCCGCGCTGCGTGTGGTTCTGGTTCAATGTACTGCTTGCAAGGACGAAAGGCAGTGCTGCGGGAGCGGGGCGTGTTTACGACAGGCCCCGCCGCGCAGGGCGTCACCGGAAGTCCCTGCAGCCAATCGGGAGAGGCGGGAGGCGGCGCCGGGCAGGGAGCGGGAGTGAATTCCGAACCTGCACTCCCACGCACGGCCGGAGCTCGCGACCTCGGTCCCTGCAGCCCCTCCACTGCCCGGTGGTGGGTCGGCACCGGGCGCGTCCGAGGCTCCGCGCCCACCCGGGAGCCGGCGTCAGAGGCCCAGGGGTGGGTTCCTCTTTGACCACGTCCCGCCGAGGGTCGGCCCCCGTGTAAAGGGGGCGAGGACCGAGACCTCGTGGGGCGGCGCGAGGTCCCGGTGCGGCCCCTCCTGCACCCGCTAGCCCTGGGGCTGCCCCTCGCCATGGCGACGGCCCCCGGGCGCTTCTGCCGCTGCGCCTGTTTCTGCTCCGAGAACTTGTACGTGGCGCGCTACGGGCTGCACCTGCGCTTCCGGGACGAGCAGCAGCTGCGGGGGGACTTCGGGCCGGTGGGTGCGGGCCGGGGGCGGGGGCTGCAGGTCGGTGGGGGGGGCGGGGGCTGCAGGCCGGGGCGGGGGCTGCGGGCCGGGGGCGGGGGCTGCGGCCGGGGGCGGGGGCTGCGGGCCGGGGGCGGGGGCTGCGGGCCGGGCGCGGGGGCTGCGGGCCGGGCGCGGGGGCTGCGGGCCGGGCGCGGGGCTGCAGGTCGGTGAGTGCGGGCCCCGCGAGGACGCGTCGTCCAGGGCACGTGCCGCCCTGCCCACCCTCCACCCGGCCGCCTCTCCAAGGAGGGGAAGTCGAGGCTGAGAGCCCGCAGCCCCCGCGCCTGGACACGCAGCCGTGACCACTGTCCTGTACTCCCAGATCCTGCGCAGCCGAGGCTGTGTGAGCCCGCAGGACTTCCAGCAGCTGGTAGAAGAGGTAACAGCCGCCCCCCAGCCCCGCGCGGCGCCTGGTCTTTGTAGGTATGGGCGGGCGTCCGGCAGCTTCCTGGCCTCAGGTCCCACCTGTGCCCACTCCCCACCTCCGTGAGATCCCGGTTAGCCACGGCTGAAGGGCGATGCACAGCACTAGGAGCCCTTAAGTGGCAGGGCGGTCGGCCCGCTGGGGTCTGGCTGTGGGCTGCGGAGACAGGCTGACCCCTGGGCCCCCCAGCCTGCTTCTGCTCTTGCTCCCAGAGCTGCTTCCTCTCCTGGGTGACGGGGGCCAGAGTGGGAGCCCCACGTGGGAACTGCTGTGACCGCAGCTCGAGCAGGAGGTGCGGCGGCGGCTGGCGCAGGACTCGGCTGCCAGGAAGGCCCTCATCGCCCACTCGTACCACCCCGTGAGGCCCCAGCTCTTCCGTCCACTGCAGGTACCCGGCAGGGCAGGCTGTGGGCAGAGGCCGGGCAGGGCCCACCAGCCCCTGCCCGCCTGCCGACGGCCACCTGTTCTGGCTCAGGATGAGGCCCTGGCCCCTGAGTTTCTGGCAGCAGCTAAGTACAGCGCAACGCGCGGCAGAGCGCCAGGGGCTCCTCCAGCGCCTGGAGACGGTGTCAGGTGAGGTCCTTCCGCCCACCCGTGCCCACTGTCAGACACCGAAGCAGCAGAAACGAGGAGGGCCCAAAGCAGGGCTGGGACTCAGCCATTGGCCATGAACCATGAGCCTGATGCACACTCAGGTCCACGCAGGTCCTCTGGGACAGGAGTGGGCTGCCTGGGAGTACCAGAGCGGGTACCAGTGGGGGGTCAGAACTTCGGGCTTTCCAATCCCATCTGAGTGGTCCACTCTGCGGGGGCTTCAGGGTGGAATGTGGAACAGCCCCCATCCCAGTGCCAGGGGCTCTTCTGCAGTGGAGGGGTGGTCCCTTAGGGTGGGGCGAGGCAGACCAGCCCCCTGCAGGGCGCCTGGCATCCCTCTGGGGGACACTGGCCTGTCCCTCCCTCTCTGGGCCTCATCAGGACCCACATGGACGCGGTGTCCGGAGGGTCCCCTGTCGTGTCACGGCCACGTCGCCTGAGTGCAGGGTTCCCGGTCTGCCTTGTGACGCGAACTGGGCCCAGCCCCTGCTCGCCTCCCCTTCCCGCAGAGGAGAAGCGTATCTACCGGCTGCCGTGTTCACGGCGCCCTTCTGCCAGGCCCTGCTGGACGAGCTGGAGCACTTCGAGCGCTCGGACCTGCCCAAGGGAAGACCCAACACCATGAACAACTATGGGGTAGGTGAGGCCTCAGCAGGGCGGCGGGGGGGTCCCCAGGGGCTCTGTGCCTGCCACGAGAGGTCCCCACCTCTGCGCGTGCTCCCTACAGTGCTCTCAGGAATCCCCCAGGGCTGCGCTAACGGGGTCTCTGCAACCTGGTGACCCTACCCAGGTGCTGCTCTATGAACTGGGCCTGGACGAGGCCCCTGGTGACCCCACTGCGGGAGCACTTCCTGCAGCCACTGATGGCCCTGCTGTACCCTGAGTATGGCGGGGCCGGCTGGACAGCCACCGTGCCTTCGTGGTCAGGTATGCCCCTGGCCAGGACGTCGCGCTGGGCTGCCACTACGATAACGCCGAAGCTCACCCTCAACGTGGCCCTGGGGAGGACCTTCACGGGGGCGCCTTGTACTTTGGGGACCTCTTCCAGGTCAGTGCTTTGGGGGCAGAGGGGGCCAGGGCAGTGAGAGGCTAGCCTGACCGCCCACTTCCTGCAGAAACCCTCAGCCCTGGCCAAGCCCTTGGAGCTGGAGCACGTGGTGGGCCAGGCGTCCTGCACCGTGGCGCCAGCTGCACGGCGCCCGGCCCCTGCGCAGCGGGAGCGCTGGAACCTCGTGGTCTGGCTGCGGGCCTCGGAGGTCCGGAACCGGCTGTGCCCCATGTGCTTGGCAGCCTGAGCTGGTGGATGAGGAGGGGCTACGGTGACGGCTTCACCGGGAGGGCCCGCTGAGGTGGCCGCCTCGCCGCTGACCTGAAGGGGCTGGGCGGGGCGGAAATAAAAGTCCCTGCGTGGGCTTCCGGGTGTTTGTTTCAGCAGACAGGTCGGCTCAGGTGGGGTCTGGGAACCGGCCGCCCAGGAGCCCAGAGCTCAGGTGGGACTGGTCTGTGACTGGCACCTGGCGCCCGGCGGGAAGCTGGGGTGGTCGGGGTAGGTCGAGGGATTTTCTGGCCGCCATGTCCAGGGATCCAAATGGCATGGCTGAGGGCAGCGGGCACCATCACCCTGAGCCTGGCAGGACAGTGACGGATGGCCACTGATGGCGCGTCCTAGCAGGACCCTGCAGTCGGCTACGGTCAGCCGGCCGGCGGCGCCGGGCTGCGGCCCAGAGTCCTTTCAGCAGCCCTGGGCATCGCTGTGCCCTGCGCGCGCTGACTCGCTGCCAAGCCAACAGCGCAACCCCGCCCTGGGTGAGGGGGGTGGGCCAGCTTGAAGACCAGCGCTCCCGTGTCTCATCTCGGCGGGTGAGCCTCGGCTGACCCCCTTGCGCGGTCACGATCTCTGGCTCCAGGGACAGTCTGCAAGCCCCGAGCCCACTGCCGTGGAGCCAGACGCTCACCGCGCACACTCTAGGGGGTCCCCGGAAGGCCTGGCTCCCCAAAACAGCGAAAGGCTGAGGACGCAGGCCCTCGGTGCTCGGCTGGACACCCGGGCTGGACCGGTGGCTGGGTCCGACCCACAGGTCCCGTGGGCTGAAGAACAGTAAGGCCTGCTGGTTCCCCCAGCCACAAAGTGGCCTTGAGCACAGAGCCCGGCGTCAGCCCTCGGCAGAGCCGGGTGTGGCCCCCGAGTCCCCCAATAACAAGGTCCACGGGCCGCTGCGGGGACTGGGTCGGAACCGCCGGCCGCGGCGCCGTTTCCCGCCGGACCCGCGCGGGCGAGCACCGGGCCGGAAGTGGCGGCCGCCGGGTCCTCGGTGGAGGCGGGGGTGGGGCTCCCGCAGAGGGTCGGCGCCGGCGGGTGAACGCGCAGGCGCGGAGCGTCCTAGCGGGGGGCGAGTCTTAAAGGGGGCCGCGGCGCCGGGGCCGGAGCCGTGCGCAGCTCGGGCCGCTTGTCCGCAGGCCTCGCGCCGAGGGGCTGCCCCAGCCTGGGCGCCGGGGCCATGGCGCCCATGGGCTCCCGCAGCCGCTCCGCTCCGGGGCCGCGGGCCCGAGAAGAGGAGGAGGAGGAGCGGGGGAGGAGCGCGCGCGGAGCTGCTCGGCCTCGAGGTCCCAGAGCCGCAGGGCCAGTGTCCCCTCGGGGGGCGGAGGGTGAGGACCGGCGGGCGCGGGAACAGGGGTTCGGCGAGCCGGGACCGGGACCCCTGCGCTGGCGGTGCCTAGTGGAAAGATGCTCGGGACGCGGGCCCGGGGGCACTGGTGGCCCAGCTCTGCAGAGTGACCTCTGCAGAGACTGGACAGCGGTGCCCCAGCGCCCCTGCCCACCCCTCTGGAGTCGGCGTGAGTCCGAGCGGGGGCCAGAGCTTTGCTTGTCCGCCTCTCCCCTGCCTCAGAGAGAAGCACCCGCAAGGCCCGCCGGAGACCCCGGCCCAGCTCCTCCTCCTCCTCTTCCAGTTCTTCCAGCTCCTCCTCCTCGTCCTCCTCCTCGTCCTCCTCGTCCCTCCTCCAGCCGAAAGAAGCGGAGAAAGCACAAGGACAAGAAGAGGAAGAAGAAAAAGAGGAGGAAGAAGAAGTTGAAGAAGAAGAAGGAGAAGGCGGAGGTGCAGCAGGTGGAGGCTCTGCCCGGCCCCTCCCTGGACCAGTGGCACCGCCCGGCTGCGGAGGAGGAGGAGGAGGAGGAGGGCCCAGGTATGCGCCGGCGACCCCCACCCCTGTCGGCCAGGGGTCTGCGCCGTCCCGTCCCCCCATGGCCCCACGCCGTGCCCCCCTGCTGTGACCCCATGCCGTGTCCCCCTGCCGTGACCCCCTGCGGTGACCCCCCCCCCCCCCACCCCCCACCCCCGCCGTGACCCCCATTCCCCCTGCAGTCCTGACAGATGAGCAGAAGTCGCGCATCCGGGCCATGAAGCCCATGACCAAGGAGGAGTGGGACGCTGCGGCAGAGCGTCATCCGCAAGGTGGTGGACCCCGAGACAGGCCGCACCAGGTAAGGGCAGCTGGGGGTGGCTGTGCGGGCGCTGAGTGTCCAGCGAGCCCAGCCACTGTCCTTTGGCTCCTCCAGGCTCATTAAGGGCGACGGGGAGGTCCTGGAGGAGATCGTGACCAAAGAGCGGCACCGGGAGATCAACAAGGTTGGTTTGACCCTCGGCCCCTCGGGCCCCCCCGTGGCTCCGGCCGTGACCCCGCGGCGTCTCTCCCCAGCAGGCCACCCGAGGAGACGGCCTGGCCTTCCAGATGCGCTCTGGCCTGCTGCCCTGAGCCGGAGCAGCCGCGGCCTGTGGGCATTGCTGGCCCCTGCCTGGAGCTGGGTCCGTGCTGGCCACAGGATCCCCGAGGGCTGCTCTTTTGCCTTTCTCCAGGGACTCTGCTCCACACACGCGCAGGGGCGTGGCCTCATCGGCAGCCCGCCCCCCCCACATTAAACGTTCCCTGGTTGGTCGTGTCGGCGGTCTTGTTTTTCCTCTGGTGGTGCTCAGGGGACCAGGTGGGGTGAAGAGGATGGAACCAGGGTTGGCTGCGTGTAAGGCCAGCGTCCTGCCCACTGTCCTGTCCTTCCCTTTGCATTGCTCTTTGGATGCTGGAGGAAGGGGGTTCCCCAGCACTCCGGGAAACTCGGGCTTCAGCAGCTTGGGGTGAGATGGGTTGTCATCAGACAGGCCACAGAGCCTGTGTCCCCCCAGCTTAGAGACCCTGCTCTTAGGCAGATGCCTTCCAGGGTGCCCCCAAGTCACAGAGGGGACCCGGCACGCCCCGGGGTCACTGGGCTCTCAAGTCGCAGTGGGTGCCCAGCGCTGCCTTAGGGGTCACTGTGGGTCCCCAGGTCATGGGTGCCCAGCCGCCCTGGGGTCACTGAGGCGCTCCCCAGAGGCCCCCACCTCCCCGCTCCGTGCACAGCAGTAACGAGACCCAGAGCCTTCCTGCTGCTTTAATTGGTGACAGACAGTGACACTTACACCGACACACTCAGGCCCATGGCTCAAGGACAGGGAGGGGCGGGTTGGGGTGGGCCACGTGCGCTGGACGGACGGATGGACGGACAGTGGGAAGGGCCGAGAGGTGAGGACAGCGACAGAGGGCGGCAGGGAGCAGGGTGGGGGTCTCTGCTGAATCCCTCCAGGGGCTGGGGGCAAGCGAGGCCTTGGGGAGGGGACTAAGGCTCCTCGCAGGCCTGGGCGGGGCAGTCTCGGGCCACTCACCCTTTGGTTAGGCTGGTCAGGCCTGAGTCCCGCAGCTCAGCGCCAACGCTGTAAACATTTTTTGGTATTTTTAAGGGCTCTGCCCTCCCTCTGTTTCTGGAGAAGAATGTGCCCAGCGGGGTTTGAGAAGCAGAAGCAGATCTGGCGAGAGCATGTGGCGGGAGGGCTGCCCACGTCCCCCCGTGGCTGGCGGGCCACCGGGAGGGGCTGCCCACGTCGCCCCCCCGTGGCTGCGGGCCACCCGGAGGGGCTGCCCATGGTGCCCCTATGGCTGCGGGCCACCCGAGGGGCTGCCCACGGCGCCCCTTATGGCTGCGGGCCACCCGGAGGGGCTGCCCACGCCGCCCCGTGGCTGCGGGCCACCCGGAGGGGCTGCCCACGGCGCCCTTATGGCTGCGGGCCACCCGGAGGGCTGCCCACGTCGCCCGTGGCTGTGGGCCACCGGGAGGGCCAGGGACTGCTACTGCTGTTGTCCTGGGCATGGCTGGCGGCTGGGCGGGCAGCTGGGACTGGCCTGTGCCGGCCTGCCCGAGGCTGGGCCCGCACTCAGGAGCCTTTATTGCAGGGGTGCTCCCTATGGCTGCTCCGGGGGGCAGGGGTGCGGCACTGCCGGGGACCCCGGGCACGGCTGTCTGGGCCGCCTGCGCCAGGCGCAGCTACTGCCCTGTCACAGCCACTGTTACTTTAAATCACTTGATCACTTGAATCCCGTTATTCATCGATTTGCTCGAGCGGGCGCCAGTAACATTTCCATTGGACCCTATCACGTGCCTATAAAGTGCCTATAAAGTGCCTTGGCACGTGATAGTCACTTTAAATCTTGGTCCATAAAATAACCGCCGCTTATACATGACGCCTGAAACAACAAAAGCTACATCTTAAATATGAATAAACCCTGAAGGTTCCATTCCTCCAGACTTTTTTCTCTGCACAAAATAAATAGCTTCCACTGCGTAAGCCCTGCTCTGCGGCACATTCACCCCCCGTCCGCTGTACACGTCCACCTGACACGGCATCGCCCACCCCCGGCGGCGCAGCTTCTCCCACGCAGAACCTCGTGTCTGCTGCCAACCTCCCACCTCGGAGGAGGCGAGGGGTCGGCCAGGGCCAACCGCCACAGCTGAGCCAGGGGCTGCTCTGGGCTGGGGACGGCCACTGCTCAGCCCAGTGCAGGGGACAGCCTGGTCCCATCAGGTGAGACGTGGTTGCCTGCCGTGAGCTAACAAAGCGCGTTGTGGCTTCTTAGATTCAGCATCAAAACGGAATTGGCATTTAAAAAAACCAAAACTTAAGTGTGTGTCCGCCCGTCCCAGAGTAGAAAATGGGTGAAAACCACGGGGTCAGGTGAGGCAGGGGAGCCCGTGACGCCTGCACGGGAGAGGGTGGAACCCGGGACCCAGGGCCAGGCTGGACGCCATCACAGTGCTGGGCGAGTCTCGGGAAGGGCTGCACTCGGTGCTGAAAGACTTGAGAGAAGCAGCCAAGGGTTGCTCGCTTAAAACCCGCATAGAAATCAGATCGGAGAAGTAGAAAGGTAGAAACGCGGGCGGGCGCTGGGGCGGGCTGGACCGAGACGTAAGGAGCCAGGAGGCACTTGCCCACCCCCCCGCCGCGGCCCCACGGGACACAGGGCTGCCGAGGTCCAGGCAGCCGGCCCGGCTGGAGCTCGGCTTTGCTCCCCACTGCCCATGGCTCTGCTGCTCGGTCCTTTCCACGTGGGCACAGGTTGAGTTTTCATGCACGTCCACGCGTCCGTAGACAGGAGACGGTTGTGGTTCTCTGCCCGTGTCGGTGCAGGGCTCAAGAGCTGAGTGACTCGAGCGAACAGAAGCCGGCGGGACCCCCATCAGAGGCGCTGCCCGGTGGCAGGTCCTGGGGCAGGGCAGCCCAGTGTGTTGGGACGTGCAGGCCTCGCCCAGCTGCGTCAGGACGCGGGGCCCAGTGTGACTTCCCGGTGGGGCAGCCCCTCCGTCGTCCTGAGTGGCTTTGTCTTGTCAGCCTTCATGGCCCCCGGAACCTTCAGTCCCAAGGACAGAGGGGAGGCTGGGAGGGCTGGAGGTGGCTCAGCCCAAGTCCTCCGAAGGGCCCCGGACAAGCTTGACCCCGCCCCTGGCCTGGCACCATGGAGACCACAGCGCTTGCCTCGGCGCCTACTTGGGGCCGGCGGTGGCCCTGGGCTCAAGTCTGCCGGCTGCGTTGCGGCCCCAGCAGCCGGCGGCCATGCTCATGCTGCGCTGGCCCCGCTGCTCCCCGTCCGCCTGGTTCTGCGGCCGCTCGGGCCGGTGTCCGGGCCCGCTGGGCTGCGCCGAGATGGTGCGCAGCAAGTGGTTACGGGAGCGCAGGAAGTCGCCCCTGGCCGGGCAGGCCGAAGCTGCCCCTTGCGCAGCGCCATGCGGGTGGCCGTGTTGGCGCCGGCCGCGCCCGGTGGTTGTACTTGAGCTGGGCCAGGTGAGCCGCGTAGCCGTCGGTGATGAACTGCCAGGGGGCGGCGGGAACAGTCAGGGGCTGGGTCCCTCCGCGCGCCCCACCTGCACCATCCCCACCGTCTGCCCACTCACTTGGCACTGCTGCTGCAGCTTCTTGGTGGGCCGGCCCACGATGTAGATCTGCATGGGGGGACAGGCTGATGGAGCTGTAGACCGCCACGTCCTTGGTGGACCTGTAGGCCGCGTGCACGCGCAGGTGCAGCTGTGGGGAGATGACGTGAGCCCCAGCTCGCGGCCCGCCCCTTCGCGCTTGGCCCTTTAAGCTATCCCACCGCCTATGCGGCCACGCCCTGCCCGCCACGCCCCAAACCACCCTTGGCCCCACCCCTCCGCGCTTGGCCCTATAAGCGATCCCACCGGCTATGCGGCCACGCCCTGCCCGCCACGCCCCAAACCACCCTTGGCCCCACCCCATCGCGCTTGGCCCTATAAGCGATCCCACCGGCTATGCGGCCACGCCCTGCCCGCGCATGACCACGCCCACAGCGCCCTGCCCTCAGCCCCGCCCCATGGCGCCCTGCCCTATCCTAGCCCCGCCAGCCCATACAGGGCCACGCCCCGGCCACGCCCCACCTCCGAGATGAGCAGCTTCAGGAAGTTGGCCTTGTGCCGCAGCGGGTCGTGGACCAGGCCGTCGCAGAAGGACACCACGCCGTGCGGGAAGTTGTGCTGTGCCAGCCACGCCACCACCCGCTGCTTCTGCATGTCGGGCCGGCCCGTCACGTAGATGATGAGGTAGCCCAGGTCTTGCCAGTGCCTGCGGCAGGAGCGGGCTGAGTCCCCCGCCCTCCCCATCGCTGCCGGTCAGCGCCCCGCAGTCACCACGGGGCCAGGTCTCTCCCGTGGCGCTCAGGGTCCAGCCGGTGCCCGCGGCTGCCTCATCACCCACGGCCTAACGATGTCCAGGCCCCATGTGAGGCTGGAGGCGGTGCCTGCACGCCCGCCACTCACCGCACCACATCCACGGCCCGGCCCGCACTTTGGGGTCACTGCCCATGATGGACACGCTGGCGGCGAAAGACCCGTCAATGCTGAAGACCACAAACTCTGTGCCCTTGGGCAGCACCGTGATGTAGCTGTCGGCGAAGGTGTGGTCGCCCTGCAGAGCCGCACGTCAGAATCCGCCCCGTGTTCGCCCACGGCCCCGGCTCTGCCGCAGGACCCTGCTCCACCGCTGCCCACCCGCTGCCCGGACCCCGCGGCCGTACCTGACCACCATCTTGATGGGGTAGACGCCACCCCCCAGGCGCTGCGCCTCAGGGATGGTGTAGGGAAACGCGGCCGCTGCTGCTGGTCACAAGTGTGTCCAGGTACAGCCACTCCCGGAGGGCGGCTGCAGCATGACGTGCGCGTCCACCTGCGGGCCCAGCAGCACGTGAGCAGCGCCCCACGCCCGCCCACAGCGCCCGCATCCCAGCCTCACCTTCTCCCGGTCAGCGTGACCATGTCCAGGGGACCGTACATGAAGCGGCCGGTCAGCACCTGTGGGCCGTCCTCGTTGGCCAGTGCGTCATTGACCCGGTGGTTGGCCGTCACGTTCTGGGGGAACAGGCTGGCTGGGCTTAGGGGGAAGGTGCGCTGGCACTGCCCGGATGGGGGCAGGAGCCCAGCATGGTCACGGGGCCTGGGGCTCGGGGCTGGGGGCCGGGGGCCAGGGGTGGGGCCGGGCTCACCCGCAGCTTCACGTGGGTCCGTCTGCGCTGCCATTTCTCTCTGGGCTTGGAGGGCGTGAACACCGACACCTCCTTGCCGTCCAGCTCAAGGATGCTGGAGCTGTCGTGACGCATGACCTGCGGGCAGTGGGTCCAGGGACAGCTCAGCCTCGGGCCCTGCCGAGACCCGCAACCCCAGAGTCCCCCTGCAAGGGACCCAGCGAGGGTTTGGGGCGTGACGCCAGCCCACTCGTCTGCCTGTGGGGTCCCCAGTTCACATCTGCCCTCTGGGTGTACAGTGGCCCCCTAGCCACGGCCCAGGACTTGCTGTGTCCTGCCGGGCTGGCCCTGCCCTCCAAGGCCCGGCACCTGTCTCAGCAGGAAGGAGACCACGTCCGTGGACTCCCAGTAGCTGGCGTGGAAAAGGTGGGGCAGGGCCACGGTGGGGAAGGCCGTGAGGGCGTCCGGGCAGTAGAGGGCGTAGTCGATGCGCTTCTGGCCCCACCACTTGGCCGCGACTGCAGGAAGGAGGAAGACCCGGGAGGTCACGGGCGGTCACCGGGCGGGTCACCGAGGGAGCTACCCTGCCCCCGCCACCTCCTGCATTCCTGAGTTCGCCCAGCCCCTGGTTAGGCCTCAGCAGGGTCAGTAGGCAGGGGGCCTGGCCACGGAAGGACAGGCCCTTTATGATGTTCAAGCAGGGCAGGTGCCTGGCCTACAGGGGTGAGGGGCTGAGGGGCCTGGTGCGGGGAGCCCCAGGGAGGACAGCGAGAGCCTGACCGCCCACCCACCCCTGCCCGGCCCTCCAGGTGCCAGCAGGCGCCTGGGCACTCACTCTGGGCAATGCTGGACGCCGTGCAGCTCTCAGCCATGCCCGACACCTGGCTGGCAATGCTTATCTCGCTGGCCGGCGGAAGCAGGGGGCAGGGGGCGCCCCCGTGAGGAGGGGGCCACTTGCTCCCTGGAACACCGTGGTGTGGGTCTGGGCGCGTCCGCTGCGAGGACAGGGACAGAGACTCGGGTCAGACCCCAGCCAACGGGGGAAGCTCCAGCCTGTGCTGCACGCAGGGGTCTGTCTGTAGCTCGTGAGGGCCGGGAGGAGGGAGAGGGCCGGGCTTGGGCCGGGCGGGCGGCTCGTCCCCTGCCTCTCTGCAGCTGGTCCAGGCTCCGGCACTAACAGGCTGTGTCAGCGACGGGCATGGGAGGCGGGGGCGGGGGGCAGTGTGACGGGGACCCCCTTGGGTGGGATAGAGGGGTGTCTCAATACTCCAAGTGAGGGAGGCTGACCCCAGGTTTCCTTGGCAGGCTTGTGGTCTCACCCCCTCTGCGTCCCTGCAGCCTTACAGAGCCGGACGGAGCCCCTGGACTGGAACCAACACGCGTGGGGGCAGGTCCCCTCCCGACTCTGTCCAGGCAAGGCCCCAGACAGGCCCGGGGACAGCCCCTCGCCACCACAGACCCCAGACCCAGAAAACGGACGGAGCACGCGGGAAGGGGCGTTACACACACTCCACGCAGCCCGGGCCAGGCCGGGGCACGGGACAGGGACGCTGGTCTCCAGGAAGCCGTCCCCAGCCGGGGCCGGGCCAGCGGGGCCCCTCCAGGACCAGCTGCGGGTGCCTCTGCACGGTCTCCACTGGAACAGGCGGGGAGAACAGGACAAGAACACACTCGTGCGGGCAGACGGGACGAGCGGACACACGGGCGCGTCCCCCCACCCACGGGCCCACCTCCCGGCGGGTGGGGCTCACCCAGCAGCGCCGAGCACCCGTCTCCGAGCGGGTAGCGCTGGTAGCGGGGACGCTGAAGGGTGCCAGGGCGTGGAAGCGTCGCTCCAGCAGCGGCTCCAGGCGGGAGGCCGAGGGGTCGGCGGGGTGGAAAAGGTTGTACACTTGCTGGCAGGCGGGCCGCAGCTGGAAGACTGCCCCCACAGGCGGGTCGGGCAGGCCCGGGAGGGAAAGCCCCGGTGCGGCTGGGCTCGGGAGGGGCTATCACTCCATTTCCGAACGGACCAGGAACTGGGAGCACGTGCCCGCCCCACCCACCTCTCCTCTGCTGGGAGGAGCGTCGGCCACGCCCAGCGGTTTGGGGGCCTGCGCCAGCCACCCACCACCCACCACAGGCCCTTTAGGGCATCTTTGCTTTCGTTTAGTGGCATGGTTCTAACAGTGAAGGATTTTAGTTCTGACGATGTCGGTGATGAAACGCTCCAAGGCTGGTAGATGTTCCAGGTCAGGGAACAGTGGCCTGGCAGAGGCTTGTCGGCCGCCTGACACCGCCACCTCCAGAGGAGCCCCATGTGGGTCTGCGCTAGCGCCCCCTTTGGGCACGCGTGAAACCCTCCTGGTTCTCACCCTCCTCCGTGCCCCGCCCAGGGCCTGCTGGTGCTCAGGGGTCCAGGCAGAGTCAAACCGGCCTCCGGCATGCAAAGGCTCGGCCTGTTTCACTCTCTCTGCCCTTGCTGGTTCTTGTTTGGATTTGTTTTGGGGCCACACGTGGGGGTATTCGTGGCTTACTCCTAACTCTACTCAGAGATCACTCTTGGCGGGCTGGGGTGGACCATATGGGGTGTTGGGGATCACCTGGGTTAGCTGTGTGCAAGGCAAGTGCCTATGGCCCAGACTCCCCATTAACGGGTGGGGTGGGGGGAAGGTGTGAGCATGTGTGTGTGTGTGTGTGTGTGTGTGTGTTTCACGGTCAGAGTTAACATCACCCTAAATCATTGCTCCTTGGTGTTTGCTGCGGGTCACTGGCCCCACTTCTGAGGCCTCTATCCCCCACTCACTGGGGGAACAGTGTGTGGTGAGCAGGGCCAGCCAGCTCCCCCACCCCAAAGGGCCGCTCTCTCCCCTGCCCTGTTTGTGGTGGCTTGGGGAGGGCCCCATGGAGCCTCAAGGCTGAGGCCAATCTAGACTCCAGCATCCTCCTTAAGGGAGAGTCCTGGGCTGGTGCTGGGTCTGCCCCTGCCCCGAGGTGGCCCTTCACGCCTGCCTCGGCCCTGGGGTGCTCTGGGTGCCATGATTCAGCGGGTGGGTAGGAGGCGGGCGGGGGGGGACTAACGCAGGAAAGGGTCTGAGATGTGGGTAGGAGGCGGGCGGGGACTAACGCAGAAAGGGTCTGAGACGCAGTGTCGTGAGGACTCAGACCCCGAGGCCCCCGCGCCCGTGGAGGCCTCACCGTCAAGGCAGGGATGACGGTTTTCCTTGGGGCCAGAACCAGCCCCAGCGGACAGCCGAAGAGGAAGAGGTCAGCAATCTCGAAGTCAAACTTGCCCGGGCGCCGGCACCGTCCAGCACGGTGGAGCTGCTAGAGCGACGGGCACCCGGCTCCTTCCTCAGCACCCCTGCGTGAAGGCTGCGGGTGGGGGTGCCGAGCTCACAGCCTGCCCTCCTGCCCCGGGGCCGGCCCTCCCTGGCCTCCCAAGTCAGGCCGAACCCTGTCGCATTACTTTTTTTTATCTTTTTGGGGTCACACCCGGCAATGCTCAGGGGCTACTCCTGGCTCTGCACTAAGGAATTACTCCTGGCGGTGCTCAGGAGACCATACGGGTGCTGGGGATCAAACCCGGGTCGGCATAGGCCGCCGTGCAAGGCAAACGCCCTACCCACTGGGCTATCGCCCGGCCCTCTTTTTATATCTTTTGATTTTGGGGCCACACCCAGAAATGCTTAGTTACTCCTGGTGGTGCTCAGGACCCCATGGGGTGCTGGGGATCTAACCTGAGCAGGAGAGGGCCAGGGCAGTGGCCTGTGGCTGTCTGTCTCTCTCTGGCCCCTGCACCCTGTCGTGCTGGGGGTAGCTGGCCTTGCCATGGAGAGGCCCTTCTGACGAAGGCCATCCCAGTACTTCTGACCACCCTGCGGGGTCCTGTCCCCCCGATGTCCCTTAGTGTGCCTGGGACAGCAATATCACCCCAGAGCCACTGTCCCCGCTGGACGAGTCCTGAGCCCACGTGGCCAGCCCGACTGCCCACGCTGTGTCCGTGGCTGCCCACCTGGACAGGGAAGGCCTGGTGCTGCTGGACGGGTGTCCAGCTCGTGACGTGGACGAGTCACTTCTCTTGCGGGGCAGCTGCCTTTTGGGGGTCCCCGGTGCTGCTGCTGTGGGTGATGTCGACGTTGCTTCGGCTCAGGTGCCGGCTACCTTCCAGGCCGCTGCCGCTGGCGCAGTGCACCGGGGCCAGCAGCTCTGCGTCCTGGAACGACCCCAGGTTCACTGCCGAGCACGGGGCGCCCGGCCAGGCCTCTGCTCCTGACCTCGACGGCTGCGGCTCTGTGCCCCAGCTCTGCCTGCAGCAGAAGCACCAGACGCCCCTTCTCTCGGGCACCCAACCTGCCCCCCGGGTTCCTGGGCCCTGACCCCTGAGCCCACTGCCTGTAGGTGTGGGGAGCCTGTACTCCCTCCCCTTTTTGGGGGTTCACACTCAATTCTGCTCAGGGGACCTTGTGGGGTACCAGGGATCGAAATAGCTCTTGCAAAGTACCCCTGTAGTACCTCCAGAGATCTTGGCCTATTTCTGGGGCCAAAGTGTGCGGGAGCCCACCACAGGAAGTGGGTGTGGCTAGTGATGTGGGCGTGACCAGGATGTGGGCGTGGTCTCGCTTGGAGGCGTGATTGGGGCCTAAACAAGGCATGGCCTTGGTGGGGCGTGGTCTTGCTGGGGAGTGGCCAGTACCTGCACGCTGGCCACGCTGGCCACGCTGCCACGGCGGCTGCTACCCTGGCTCTCGCACAGTGGCTGGTTGCTGTGGCACAAGGCGTCGAACGCCAGGACGCCCCCCACGCAGTCCCGATCAGGCAGACCTGGAAGGGCAGAGGTCTGAGCGACCACCTCTTGCCTGCGGGGTCCGCTGTCTCCACCCACTCCACGACCTACCTGTCCGCTGAAGGCGGCGCCCTCCGGGGACTTGATGAAGTCCCCGTAGGCCAGGTTGGCGCGCTGGATGACCGTGGCCACGGCGTCCTGGTACTGGGGCGCAGAGGTGGCCAGCAGGGGCAGCGCCGCCAGGGGGATGTGGTCCTGGCTGCTGGACAGGCAGCCTTCGTCGTGGCTGTAGGGGCTGAGGCTGGGAGGGGGCCGTGCCAGGCGTCAAGGGCTGGTCCCACAGTCCAGGCGCTCGCCCAGGCCAGCACACGCGGTTCTGCCACCTGAGTGGGGGGCTCCAGCACGGGGTCGGGCACTCACTTGGAGACGAGGGCGAAGGCATCGGAGCAGACGGGCGGGCAGGGCACCAGGCGGATGGCAAGGCGGCCCAGGGCACTGGGGTAGTGCACCCGCACGACGGAATCGAAGACGGTGGCCATGGTGTTGGCGTCGCCCTGCTTGGAGCTGGGCTCCCGGCGCCCGTGTCCAGGAGGGTGCCCCCGTGAAGCACCAGCAGCAGCGCGTGGATCTTGGGGGCGCGGCCGCCAGCGGGGGCTGGCCTGCGTCCTGTGCGGGTGGTGGTGGCCATCAGCCCCTCAGCCCGTGCCCAGGCCTCACCCGTCTCCCTTCCACGACGCCAGGTGGTCCTTGCTCTCTCCACAGCCAGCCCCGCTGCTATGGGCCCCGGTGGTCCTCTGCCAAGCATGGGGTGGGGCTTCCTCTGTGAGCCCCTGTCCTCGGAGCCCCCTGCCCTGTGAAGCTGGATGCGCAGCGGTAGGGCTATTGGCTGCAGCTAAGAGCTCCCCACTTCTCGTTGGGTCCAGCCCAGCCGTTCTTGGTTTCTGCCCATCACGGCCCGGCCGGCAGAGGGCCCTAGTCTGTCCCACATCTCAGACAAGCAGGAAGCGGGTGGGTCTGAGCCTGTCACCCAGGACACGCCCCTCACACCTGCTGTCCCTGCTGCAGGGTCCCTCCACTCCAGCTGACCACATTATTTTTTATTTTATTTTGCTTTGGGGGTCACACCCGGTGATGCTCAGGGGTTCCTCCTGGCTCTGCACTCAGGAATTACTCCTGGCAGTGCTAGGGGACCATATGGGATGCTGGGGATCGAACCCAGGTCGGTTGTGTGCAAGGCAAACACCTCCCCCACTGTGCGATTGCTCTGGCCCTTGACCACATTGTTTAAGGCACGGCAGGGCAGCGGGCTGAGGGGGGGGAGTGGAAGTGGGCATCGCCCGGGGCTTTCTGCTAGGACACCAGGCCTGAGGGGTCAGAGCTGGGGCAGGGGCCCTCTCCACAAGCAGGAGAGGATCCCAGTGAGGCCTGGAGTGAGCAGAGCCCTGAGGTGGCTGCCGGTGAACGCCCGGAGCACGGAGCCCAGAGTCCTTCCAAGGCCCCCTGGGGTCCAGACCCGTGGGCCTGCGCCCAACCCATCAGCCTCTGGAGGCTGGCGGCCGCGTCCCTCTTAGCTCTCTGTCTCCCCGCTCGAGCCCCTGACACCCTGACAGACCCATGCTGTCCCCTGCAAACAGCCCTGGCCACGGGGCGTGAGCTCCAGGAGAAGTCCCAGAGGGCGGGCGCTGCACAGGACTCTAGTGGCCGCGCGAGCTGCCCTTGCGGCCGGGCTCACGTCTCCAGTGCGGCTTGCGCCCCTCCCTTCCGGCTTATGGCTTGTTCTCGTCAGGCACCGCAGACAGGGTCTTAGTTTTTTTTTTTTTTTTTTGGTCACACCTGGCAATGTTCAGGGGTTTCTCCTGGCTCTGCACTCAGGAATCACTCCTGGTGGTGCTCAGGGGACCATATGGGATGTTGCAGATCGAACCCAGGCCGGCATGGGCTGGCTGCGTGCAAGGCAAATGCCCTACCTGCTGGGCTATCGCTCCAGCCCCAATGGTCTTAGTTTGTTTTTTATTTTTTTATTTTTTGCTTTTTGGGTCACACCCGGCGATGCTCAGGGGTTACTCCTGGCTCTGTGCTCAGGAATTACTCCTGGCGGTGCTCGGGGGACCATATGGGATGCCGGGATTGAACCCAGGCCGGCATAGGCGGCCACGTGCAAGGCAAATGCCCTACCCGCTGGGCTATCGCTCCGGCCCCCAATGGTCTTAGTTTTGATCTGGAATTTACAAGTTGATTCTTTCTTTTTTTTTTTTGGGGGGTCACACCCAGCAATGCTCAGGGGCTACTCCTGGCTCTGCACTCAGGAATTACTCCTGGCACTGCATGGGGGACCATATGGGATGCCGGGGATCGAACCTGGGCCGCATGGGTCGGCGCGTGCAGGGCAAACGCCCTACCCGCTGGGCTATCGCTCGGCCCTACAAGTTGATTCTTTTACTTCCTGCACCTGGAGCTGGGTCGGGGCTTCCTGGGGGGCCCTGTGGGTCCTCAGGGACCGGTGTGGGAGCATGGAAGGAGCCCCCAGTTGGGGAGGTCGGCCTGTGCCCCCCATCCCCACACCCACCTCCATGATGTTCAGCTGCTCCACGCTGGAGAGGACCCGGTACTGGGGCTGCTCTGGTGAAACAGGCCGTCTGCGGGCGAGAGGGCGCGGGCGGGTCAGGGGCTCACGCCTCACACACTCACTCTCCTGCTGTCTCACACTCACACACACTCCTGCTGTCTCACACTCACACACACTCCTGCTGTCTCACACTCCACACACACTCCTGCTCTCTCATACGCAGACACACTCTCCTGCTGTCTCACACTCACACACACTCCTGCTGTCTCACACTCCTGCTGTCTCACACTCACACACACTCTCCTGCTGTCTCACACTCACACACTCCTGCTCTCTCACACACACACTCCTGCCACACTCCTGCTCTCTCACACGCACACACACACTCTCCTGCTGTCTCACACTCCTGCTGTCTCACACTCCACACACACTCTCCTGCTGTCTCACACTCACACACACACTCCTGCTGTCTCACACTCACACACTCCTGCTGTCTCACACTAACACACACTCCTGCTCTCTCATACGCAGACACACTCTCCTGCTGTCTCACACACTCCTGCTGTCTCACACTCCTGCTGTCTCACACTCACACTCTCTTGCTGTCTCACACTCATGCTGTCTCACACTCACACACACTCTCCTGCTGTCTCACACTCCACACACTCCTGCTGTCTCACACTAACACACTCCTGCTCTCTCATACGCAGACACACTCTCCTGCTGTCTCACACTCACACTCCTGCTGTCTCACACTCCTGCTGTCTCACACTCACACACACACTCCTGCTGTCTCACACTCCACACTCCTGCTGTCTCACACTCACACACACACTCCTGCTGTCTCACCTCACACACACTCCTGCTGTCTCACACTCACTCCTGCTCTCTCACACGCAGACACACACTCCTGCTGTCTCACACTCACACACTCTCCTGCTGTCTCACACTCACACTCCTGCTGTCTCACACCCACACTCTCCTGCTGTCTCACACTCACACACTCCTGCTGTCTCACACACACACTCCTGCTGTCTCACACTCCACACACACTCCTGCTGTCTCACACTCCACACACACACTCCTGCTGTCTCACACTCACACACACTCCTGCTCTCTCACACACACACACTCCTGCTGTCTCACACTCACACTCCTGCTGTCTCACACTCCACACACACTCCTGCTCTCTCACACACACACTCCTGCTGTCTCACACACACTCCTGCTGTCTCACACTCACCACACTCCTGCTGTCTCACACTCACACACTCTCCTGCTGTCTCACACTCACACTCCCTGCTGTCTCACACACACTCCTGCTGTCGCACACTCACACACTCCTGCTGTCTCACACTCACACACACACTCCTGCTGTCTCACACTCACACTCCTGCTGTCTCACGCAGTCCTGCTGTCTCTCTCACGCTACTCCTGATGTCTCTCTCTCACACACTCATGCACTCCCTGCTCTTACACTCTCCTGCTCTCTCACACTCCACACACCTCCTGCTGTCTCACACACACACTCACACACTCCAGCACTCACACACTCTCCTGCTCTCTCACGCAGTCCTGCTGTCTCTCTCTCTCACGCACTCCTGCTGTCTCTCTCACGCACATACCGCTACACTATTGCTCCCTCACACATACACACCCCCCTACACACACGCCCCACCCCAGAGCTGGGTACCCTGCGTGCTCTCGGGTTCGGGCCTTCGATTTTGTCCATGAGGTCGTTGGAGTTCCACTTGCTGATGTCCTTGGGGTAGGTCTCCTCCGGGTCTGACAGGTCCTCTGTTGGGGAGAGGCGGCTCAGCACCCGCTCCGGGGCAGGCGGGGGCTCAGAGGTGGCCCCTGGGGCGGCGCCACGTCTCCTGCCCCTCCTGGCCTGTGGCTGCACCCCTTTAGGCTCCTGCCTGCCTCTGAGAGAGCCCGGGAACAGCCCGTAACGGAATCCAGCATTTCCGCCTTTGCTAAAAAGCGCCTCCAGGGCCACTCACCACGTCCACGGCCGTCCTCCTCCTCAGGCTTCCCATCTCCTCACGGTCCTGGACATCCCCTCTAGGGGCGGGGCGATGTCTCCCCCACAGGCGCTGTCCTCAGCCCTCCTGTGTCTGCCCGGGCCCGCTCGGTACGGGCCAGCCAGCACGATGCTGGGCATGGCCTTATGGCCCTTCCCGGCAGGCACGGCCGGGCTGGCCCGCCCCTACCACTGTCCCCTCCGGCTTCTAGAAGATTCCTCAGGGGACCTGTCCTCATGCTAGGGGCCCCAAGGGGCCTGGCCTGGCTCCTGCTGGGGGGCCGCCTAGACAGCCCTCTGCCCCCACCCTGAGGGAAACCACCGTTCCGGTCCTGCTCTGAACTGGGCACCTCCCTTCCCTGGACATGAACCGCTCAGGGCTCCTGCCACGGTGGCAGCCCTGCCCTGTGGGTGCCTCCCGGGCACGCCAGGCCTAGCAGTGCCGCCCGCCGCGGGAGGGCCGGGCCCGCCAGAGTGCTCTGATCTGGATCTTGCCAGCGGAAGAAGTCACCTGACGCGGGATTGGTGGGGGAAAGAGGTGTGTGTTCCGCTCGCTGGCGCTGTCTAAGGCAGCCACAAGAGGGAAGAGAGAAAAACACCCCAAGTCAAAAGCAACATTTTTTTTGAGCCAGAGCAACAGTATAGCAGGAAGGGCATTTGCCTTGACCATGCCACCAGGGTTCGATTCCTGCACCCCAGAGGGTCCCCTGAGCATTCCGGGAGTGATTCCTGAGCACAGAGCCAGAAGAAGCCCTGAGCAATGCTGGCTGTGGCCCCTAACAAGCCCCCAAAACAAACCCCAAGAAGGTGCGTTTGTGATATCAGAAAATGCCAAAACTCGGGCTTGTGTCGAGCTGCTGACCCAGCCCTTGTCAAGGGGAGGCCAGGCCTCACGGGGCCCAGCTGTACATCTGGTATGTGGGTGGGGCTGAACCCCCAGAGAGAAGGAAGTGGCCCCGGCCATGCCCCCGACCACCCAGCACCACTGCGCCCCCTACCGTGCGCGTCGAAGAACTTCGTCCTCGAAGCTCTGAGTCGGAGTCGCTGGCGATCTCTGCATTCGCCACTCGAGAGGCTGTGGCGGGAAGGGCTGGCTGCAAGGCAAAGCCGGGCTGACGGGCACCGCCACGTCCCAGAGCGTCGGACACAGCGCCCCCGCGGCCGAGGGAGGGGGTGGCAGTGTGGTGAGCCAGGTGGAAGCTTCCAGAACCTCCAGGAAGGTGCTCCCAGCACCTGATAGAGGGCAGTGTGTGCGGGGCAGTCACTGGGCCTGGCTCTGCCTGACGTGGGCTCGGCCGTCTCACTGAGGCCTGGGCAGGGCGGGCGTGAGTGAGAGAG
>JAJIBD010011949.1:0-28647 GCA_021461705.1 Cryptotis parvus
AGATATCCTACTAAAAGACCTCTTTGTAGAGGAGTCACTATTATACTTGGAGTGTTGAGTCTCATTTCACACTCTTAGATTACTTGAGTAGGTGTATTTATCAAACCCTAAACCTCATTATGAATTTAGGATACACATGAGTCTGTTCCCCATTTTAGCAGCTATCCTTCAAAAAATGCCTGCTTGAGCAAATAGATGATCAGTGGGAAGACAAGTGATACCAGTGAAGTGATCCTTCAAAAAGGAAAGAGATGGGGGTTTTCTAGTGCATACGTAGAATAGGGTAGAATAGAATATTCAAGTCAACATGCAGAATAGTGGTTGAGATAAACATCTAAATGAAGAATCAATATATAACCTTGAATCTTTCCCCAATCTAGAGCCCAGGTTACTTACCACCTTCACCTCAGTTCCATCAATATTTACCTCGCTACAACAATTCTTAGACTTTTAAAGTCATATGGCATTTATGAGGATATTCTGAGAACTGTAATGTTAAGTATGAAAATGCTGGAGACGGAGGCTGTCCGGTATTTCCATAGCCTCATGCTGAATTGCATTTCTACTGTAGCAGCCATGACGACCACGCAAAGGAATGGAACAGACCATAGCAGCAGCTGGTCTTGGAATGTCCCAGCCAATGAAGCCTGCTACTCTGCGTTCGTATTTGTGGAAAGGGATGCCAGAGAAATTCTTAAAGGAGAGCCAAAAGTCCTGGGGGGGTAAGTTGTGGATCTGGATAAAGAGCCGTGCTTTTGTCAAGTGTCAACTGATCACACCTAGTTCCCACTCTTCTTTCCACCAGCCTCACACTACATTAGCTTAAGTTTCAGTACATGATGGCCAGCCTCTATTGCTTAAAATGTCATATTGTATTGCGTTGAATCATGCTCCTAACTTCACTGCATTTAAAATGTGACTTAGCTCCATTCTAGTGTGGTGTGTCCTGCATGAAAATTGGTTTTCGCATTAGCAGGAAGAGTACAAAGGAATTGGAAACACATATCCTATGTCTATATCCAACAGATATTGTGAGTGGTGAATGCTCCTATATTGGTCTGCCTGTCTGTAAAATGTTGCTGTCTGCTCTTCAGAAGGTGAACATTCCTCTGCCGTGTAGTTCTGTGTCTCAGGAGGCTATCCCTAAAGAAAGGGACAGTTTTTAAAAAAAAGAGGGTAGTATAGGTGAAGACAGATAGAGAAGTTTATCTTTATCCTAAGATTTAAAGTAGTGCGTAAAAGTCATTATAATACCAGTCACCTCCTCATTACTGCTGGATCATTTACTCCCACTCTTTAATATTCACACCCAGTAGTCATGTTGGATGCCCACAGAAATCTAGAATGTCACAGCTCTTCTCTTTTTCTCTATATAGTCTAATTTGCAAAACTTCTTTTAAAATCTTTACTTTGTAAATTACATTACTTTAAAAGTAAGTAATGTCATAAAAAGTGTTACTTTTTTGTTTTATTTTGGGGATCACACCTGGTGACACTCAGGGGTTACTCCTGGTTCTGCACTCAGGAATTACTCCTGGCAGTGCTCGGGAGACCATATGGGATATTGGGGATTGAACCTGGGCCGGCCGTGTGCAAGGCAAATGCCCTACCTGCTGGACTATCACTCAGGCCCCCCAAAAGCATTACTTTTCAGATTCCTTTTTCTGAACACCAGTGAAAAGAACAATAGCTGTGAAGGGAGTTGAATATTATATATAGAGCACCTCTGGGAAGTCTCGGGTACATACCCTTTTTAAAAATTACCTGGGAAGAACTGGAAACCATTGCGCACCTATGCCAGAGGATGATTTTAGTAATATAGTATTTGTACACTTATTTATAGAAATAAGACTTACACAAAACTGAAAAAGATTCTCCTACTACTTCATAGGAAGAAAGAACAATAACTTTTCAGATAAAAGAGTTAGTGTAGCATTGCTTTTGCAGTGTATAATAGTTCTTTATCTTGGGGCCAGAGCTATAGTATACCCGGCCGGGCGTTTACTGACCCAAGTTCCATCCCTGGCATCCTGTATGATCCACCAAGCACAGCCATGAGTGATTCCGGGTGCAAAGCCCTCTGCAATGCTCAGGAATGCTCAGTAACACCTGAACATTGCTGGTGTGTGATTAAAAAACAACAAATTCTTTACCTTTCTAGATTATACAGGTCATTATTGCCCTGATGATTCTCAGCTTTGGAATAATCATGATGTCTACCACACTTCCTTTTTACGGACCACAGCCCTTTATTACGTACACTGGGTATGCAATTTGGGGGTCTGTGAAGGTGAGTAGAATTCCTTCTGATAAAGCTAGAAACAACAAGACATAGTTGTGACTCTCCTGAACTTTGATGTCACATCTCAATTCCACATTGTGGTTTAACATTTGAAAATAATTGGGGGAACCAACTTGTACCTCAGTTTTCTCCTAATTAATAATAGTATATACTTCTTCTAAAAGCTCAGAAAGCTTTTAGAAGCTTTCTTTTTTAGAAGCAGACTGAACATACAATGTGTTTCATATGTCATAGCAATATGAAGCAAAATCAAATCAATTAATTTGGAGTAGTAGTATTTGATATGCCAGATACCAGTAACAATTTTAGACCTCATTCCCATGACCTGATGGAATGGTTTGTGACTCTTTATGTTCCTGGAGCAAGCAGGTGCCCTTGCGCTCTACTTGCATCAGACAGGTCATATGGAGATGTTACTGGTGCCCGCTCGAGCAAATCGATGATGAACGGGAAGACAGTGATACAGTGATACAGTAGTAATGTGGAATTTTATTACATATCTTCTCAAATTATTACATATCTTCTCAAATTATTACATATCTTCTCAAATTAAAATATTAATATATTAGCATGTGAATATTCTCAGATTTATTAATTTAATAAGCCCCGCTCGCCGCAAGCGGCCGCGCGGTTCATCAATAAATGTTTTATTTGGAGGTGTTTAAAAGAGTTTGCCTCCCGCTCGACAAGCCTGGCAAGCTTCTCGTGTTGTATATGATATGCCAAATTCCAGTAACAACTATATTAGGTCATTCCCATGACCTAATATAATGGTTTGAGGGTTTATGTTCCTGGCAAGCCGATGCCCCTGGTTCTACTGGCATGAGACAGGACATATGGAGAGATTACTGGTGCCCGGCTCTAGCAAATAGATGATCAACGGGAAGATCGTGATCGTGATCGTGATTAATTTAATGAATTACAATAATTTTTAATTTATATTTGAAGAATTACCAATATATTTATGATTTATTTTTATATTATCACTTCACTTGATCACTTGACATCCCGTTATTCATCAATTTGCTTGAGCGGGCACCAGTAACATTTCCATTTGACCCCTATCACGTGCCAGTGTAGCCCAATGGCATCTGGTTGCTTCAGGAATACGAAGAGCCTCAAACTGTTCATTCAGGGTCTTGACGAAGAAGTCTGCCCATCTCGAAGGTGGGCGGCCACGTGATCTTTTGACATCCCGTGGAATCCAGTCTGTAACGGCTCTAGTCCAGTGGTCGACTGGACTAGAGCCGTTAAATTATCCATCTTATAATTTCTTATATTATAAGATGGATAATTCTCTGCTATGTTTTCCAGAAATAATTTTGTGCACATTAAACCTCTCTACCATTTGAAAGTTGTTGAAGATAAAGTTGTTTCATTAAATTAGATTTTTACTCTTCTTTTTTTTTTTTTTTTTTTTTTTTTGCTTTTGGGTCACACCCGGCAATGCTCAGGGGTTCCTCCTGGCTCTGCACTTAGGAATTACTTCTGACAGCGCTCAGGGGACCATATGGTATGCCGGAGATGAAACCCAGCTCTACCACTTGCAAGGCAACGCCCTACCCACTGTGTTATTGCTCCGGCCCCCAGTCATTTACTCTTCTCATAGTGAGATGCAATGTCTAAAACTTAAGTACAGGGGTAAAGGCATCCCCAAGACCACCAGGAGTCACCCCTCCCCCACCCCCACAGCACAAAGTTAGAAACTGCACTGAGCACTGTCCAGTGTCACTGTGGCTCCCCACGTCCAACATCATTAAATAATTTTTTAATAAAAGAAAATTTGGAAACCCAATGCAGAAACCCCAACTCTCATTAGCTTGGGGGCCATGAGTCCACTCAATTCCATTCTAGCTATCTGGACTATTTGCTTCCTTCCCAGTTGAAGCAACCAAATTGGAAGAATAACCTAACAATGATCAACTATGGAATTTAAAAGTTGCCTGATACTATTTAGTTACATCTTTTCATAATCATTTAAATAAAATAGTCTTCGTTTTCTAGTACGGCTTATTAATCTTGATATTATGATACTCTTGATTTCTATCTTATGTGCTTTTTAATTATTTCAACATAGCCAAACAGTTTAAATGTCATCACATTTGATGTTTCTATATGACTTCATAAATTCCATGGAGCCATCTAGTATAATTTCTCCATTCTGGAAGAAAGCCTATTATTTATAAAGATTTACATTTTCAAATTTGTCTATTACATATAAATATATATGTATATAGTATGATACCAATATCCAAGGTCAAGTGAAACATGTATCACGAGGTTTTGTTAAAGGTGGAAATCAACACAAACGTGTGGGAGTCAGAGGCTAGGTAAGACAGAAAATGGAACAGTGTGCTAACAATTGTCAAAAGTACTAATACCAACCTAGAACTGAGCATTAAATACAGGCAAAAAGATACACATGACAACCTTAATGTATTTGTTCTGTAATCCATAGTCTGGAAGGGAAGGAAAAGAGAAAGAGATAGAGAGAAAGAGAAAGAAATAAAGAACCTGCCATGGAGGCGGGCTGGGGGGGGGAGGGAACCGGGGACATTGGCTGTGGGAGATGGGCACTGGTGGAGGGATGGGTGCTGGAACACTGTATGACTGAAACCCAAATATGAACATCTTTGTAATGGTATATCTCACGGTGGTATAATAAAATACTTATGAAAAATTTTTAAAAAATCATCTCACAAAAATATAAATAAAAAAACAAATTAAAAAAATTTGTCTATTACAGACATTTATTTACTTTGCGGTACAGTTTAGTTATGACTTTAATTATTTAGTTAAAGTTTTTTACCCGCATTTTTATTCTTGCTGCTAGTTCATTGTTTCAGGCTCTTTGTCAATTGCAGCGGGGAACAGAACCACGAAAGGACTGGTGAGTAACATTCCTTGTTTCTTAGCATGAATAGGCATTACACCAGAATAGAAAGCATTCATTTGTTTTTTAAAAATCCCAAGAGACTAATTTTTGGTAGCTGGATAAGTAATTAAAAATATAATATAAATGGGAGAAAGTGGAACTGCTAGTATGAAAATGAACAGTGTGAGTGATGGCTGTAGAGTCTATAAAATTCAGGAAATTCCTGATGAATATGATGACTCATACTCATCCAGTGGTATGAGTCAAAGTAACCTGTTTCCATTGAGCTGAGCCTATGGCACTAATGCCTAGCTTGGCAGATAACTTATTGACTTATTGATAGAAAATAAAACACATCTGTATGCAAAGGGAGATTTTTATTCCATTTGCAATTGAAGTAAATTCACTGTAAGGTCACTAAATGAAAAGATATAAAGAATAAACCTCAAGACAATAAAAAGTAAAACCTTTTTATAAAAATAAAAGTAAAAACCTTTACAAAGCCAACAAAAAGTAAAAAGGGTGGAATAACAGATCTTTTATTTTCTTGGATAAAGATATTTGTGGTTTCCTTACTCAAAGAATTAATATTGATTAGTGACTATCAGTATGAATTTTCCAAATATCTCTTCAAACTGCCTCCCTCACATCTTCTGAAAAATCTGTCTCGTTATACCACCCTTAAACCTCACACTTTCCTGATGAGTTTGTCCTTGTAAAAGACATTCAAGACTTCACTAGAAGCAGAGCACTTGAGGAAGAGGAATATAAAACTCAGGGAGATAAGACATAGAAATAATGGAGCAGAAATAACAGAGCAGGTAAGATGTAGAAATAATGGAGAGGTAGACTTACTGTAGAAAATAAGTGGAAATTAAGCATCTGAAAAATGACCTTGCTAAGAAATGGAACCAGCAGGGATTACACCATTAAGGGATAATCAGTCAGGTTAGAGGGCTATATTTTAGTTTTGTCAAGTGTTTTGAAATGAGACATCTATGAAACAAGAGGTAAGTTAAGAGAGTATGAGTGTGGTCCTCGTTGAGGCAGAGAAATGGACCTTGGTGGGCAAGCAGTGTTGGGCATTAAGTGGAAACAATTAAGGATGTGGCTGGATTGTTTAATCGATTTTCATTCCATTCCAGATCCGAGGTAGCCTAGGAGTGAACATCACTAGCTCTGTCTTGGCTGGAATAGGGATCATACTGTCTTCAATCAGCTTGGGTACTTTACCATACCGTTATCATTATTGTATCTATTATCATGTGTCATACAATTGTCCCATGATTTCATCTATTTTAATGGTAAGTTATTCCTCTTATCATGAAATACTGGAATCAAATTCTAAGAGTCTTGGCTCTGATAAAAAGTAACAAAACAGTATTAGTAAAACACGGGACAACATATTGTTGAGGAGTTGAACATAGTCATCTGAACCTTCTCTGTGTTGTTGAAATATTGATAATAATTTAGCTACATAACATAGACTCCCTAAGAGTATCTTAAGTTTTGCATGTATTTTATGTTATTTTAAAAGCACCTACATGCATGTAACATTAAACCTAGACAGATACTATTCCATATGTATCCCAAAACCTCCTGATGGAGATGGATAGTCCCTTGATTCTCTAATAATAAAATTAATTTTTATTGAATATTATTGACAAATAAAAGGGCTACATTGGCACGTGATAGGGTCCAATGGAAATGTTACTGGCGCCCGCCGAGCAAATCGATGAATAACGGGATTCAAGTGATCAAGTGATCAAGTGATTATTGACAAGTGGTAAATAATCCAGTATCTCTCTAATCATCTCTGGATGTTCTGACAAGATTAACTATATTTGACCTCAACATTTGAATTCTGGCAAATTCTCAACTTCTATATTTGCTGCATTACTGCATCACATTCCCTCCTCTAGATGTTATTTAATTACTTTATTTTTAAAATTACCCTGTATACAAGATATCATAGGTAATAAAACTCTTTTGGACATTTGGATCATTGGTCAAGGAACAGTGAGAGAGTTACTGCAACAAAGCACAGGATACTGAAATTCAATTGAATCTTTTTTAGTGAACATGTCACTGCCTATTGTGACATCACTGGGGGTTCTGATATTTCCTTTCCATGTTAGTCACTGAATTTTCACTATATGATTTAATTTTTTTCTCATTTTCTTACTTGAATTGAAAACTCAGTTTATAACTTATAATAGTAATAATAATTATTATTATTTCAAAATACTGTAATGATCTCACTATAATCATTATGTATGAGATCATATTATTGAGTCAAACATATGAGATCTCCAATATTCGAAAGGAGCCTGTTGAGAATTATCTCTTTGATTTCATCCTTTTAATAGTTTTCACACTCTGTAATTACAATAGAACTGGTATGAAAATTATGAGGGAAATTATTATTTTGTTAATGAAAATGGTGAGACGTGGAGGATAAATCCCATTCTGCAGGTGTGTGGTGTATGGTCAGGTCATAGTGAAGGCAATTAAGAGCCAATATCTTTGATATATGGCCAATGGTTTTTCCTTTGTAAAGTTGTAATAAGTGGTTTGTATTTTGAACTTGTCTCCAATCCTCATATTTCTTTCTATGAATTTGTTCCAAGGGTCTAGACGCACTAATACTCATTTTAAGTGTGCTGGAATTCTGTATTGCTATATCCCTCTCGGCCTTTGGATGCAAAGCAATCTGTTGTAATCCTGCTGGAGTAAGTATTGGTCTCTTTGGGGAATGACAATATTTATTTCCTAGTGATGTGAAATCGTATGCAAATTCATGGGCTTAGAATGAAACATAGGGGCCGGAGCGATAGCCCAGTGGGTAGGGCGTTTGCCTTGCACATGGCCGGCCTGCACTGGCCCAGTTCAATCCCCGGCATCCCATATGGTCCCCTGAGCACTGCCAGGAGTAATTCCTGAGTGCAGAGCCAGGAGTAACCCCTGAGCGTCGCTGGGTGTGACCCAAAAAAAAGCAAAAAAAAAAAAAAAAGAATGAAACATATTTATTATCTCTTAGGTTCAATGGGGGAAATATCCGCATATCAATACAAAGGATGTAACTCTAAGTAGTAGCTTACATATCCTAGGCCAGGTTTGATACCTAGCAATCAATGCACACAGTAGAGCCCAGCAAACTACCCGTAGTATTTGATATGCCAAAACCAGTAATAATAATAGACCTCATTCCTATGACCTGAAATGAGCAGAGGCCCTTGGGTTATACGAATAGGGACAATCGGGGATGTTACTGACCTCCACTAGAGCAAATCAATGAACAATGGGAAGACAAGACAAGTGAATCAATGCCCACATTCACACGAGCACCTCCTGGCATAGTGCTCATGGCTCCCAAGCATTATCAGTGTGGTCCCACAACAACTAACTTACAATGAACATTCAGGGACATGCTTAGCTGAGTTTTCTGTTTAGGATGCACGTAATCAAGAACATGTCTGAAATATGTCTGAAACTCTAAACTTCTTTATGTTCTTGTGGCTGAATGTATTTCCTCTAATCTGTGGAAATCTCAACAGTATAATTCTATTTAAACTTATTCAAGTTTCTTTTCATTGGTCCACACAATTAAGTCTATCAAGATTAGGTGGGAGAGGGTGTGGAATGCAAATGGTGCTTCCTTGCCTTGCATGCAGTTTGATTCCCTATCAATGTATGTGTTCCCTCGCGCACCAAGAAGCCTCAGCCCTGAATACCACCAGGTGTTGCCCCAACACAATGGCCTTCTTGAAAAAACGTGAAAATTTTAGTTAGCTTGGTTAGTTGTCAACTCACACTAGTGACATCACATTATATACACAGGTCCCGTGCACACTCAAGGGAAGATGCAAGGTCATGGATCACCAGAATAATCTTAGAATCCTGCCTATTACAACGAATAAAGCTGATTTTCCCCATCCTTACTCCCTCCAAAGCTCTGCCCCTCCCAGCGTGAATCTAAGCAAAAGTCACAATGGGAAGATCTCCAGGAAAACAGGGTTTTGAACTTTTTGTCTAAATCAGCAACTTCCCCTAGGATACTGGAGTCAGTGTTTCAGCTTAGCTATCAGTATAGACACACCTCCCTGTTCTCTTGTCCTAAGATCTGCAGCAGTTCTTCCTCGCTGCTAAGCAGATGGAATTTTACATACAAATTGAAGATCAGGAAATGGAAGGGAGAAAATCAAGCAAGAGTCATCAGGAAGAATTATACAAATATTCTTCTACAAATAACTGAAGGATCTGGGAAGACCAAATGAGATTTAAACCTCAAAATCTGTGCATTACCTAAAGATTCAGGGTAGACAAATCTCAAAATGAAATTATGGAATAACCATACGAAGTTAATCGGTACTCAATGACATGCATTTTTTGCCTTTATGGCAAAAAATTTATGCCTTTATGCCTTTTTTTTTGCATTTATGGGGGGTTGGGGGCATCTGCTTGCTGTTCACCCTCTTATAGCTTTCTCCACAAAAGAGACAGAGTAATTCTATGAACGTTTGCTCTATGAAGTTTCTTGAAATTAGAAGGGATCAGCAATTTCCCAGTGATTTTGTGATTTCATTAAGGGAAGCATTTAATTTGTATTAAGTTAAGCAGATGGTCACAGATCTGTCTCCTTAATAACTGTCATATCATAGCATCTAGGTTTTTCTTCCCTTCTGCTACAAGAATAGTTACAGAGCTGGAAATGTTCCCTTTGTTGATTTCACTAATCCCACTACTCAAAGAGTTTAAAAGTCTAAATACAAAGTGATTTTAGGGCATATAATGCCAAAGTCTTTTTCTCCAGGGTTCTTCTTTTCTTGGTTGTGTCTCTTTGAAAAAAGAAATAAGCCACAATATACTGAGTCAACATGGGTTTTGAAATGTCTTAGTTATGGTCAGCAAACCATGATTTGAGCAACTTGTTGCATTGCAATCAACTTCATTTTGAAGATCGATCCTCTATTTTCTATAGAATCTAATTTTTTCTATAGAAAATAATTTTTGATAGAAATGAATAATTGCTGGGGACCTTCATCCATACCTAAAATCAGTAAACTCAGTACACAATAGCTATCGTGACTCATGTAGATCAGACTTGACCTAGAGAATGCCTGAGCAATACTGTTAAGCTTTGAGACAGAATTCAAAGGATTTTGCAAATGATGGCACTGTGTGAACAAGAAAGGAAAATCCTAGGGACAGTTGATTTACTCACCATCTCTGCTATTCTGATTGATCTCACAGGTTGTACTCATCATGCCACCAAATTCTCACACTGCAGAAATAGTATCTCCTGAGCAGGGAAAGGCAACTTGATGCCAGCAACAGAGCAAGAGAAGAATGTTCCAGAAGACTTATGCTGATAACTGTCAAAACCCCACTTGAAAGCATATATAATTTAAATCATGTTCTTTTTAATCCTTCTTCCCAAAAAAATTTTCTACACAACTCATTTCATTGGCATTTTATCAACAATAGCAACAGTTAAATAAAGAAATTATGTTTTATAAGTCAATAACACTTTAGAAGTTTTTTTGATGCATCTTTAGAACCTGATGCAATGATATTAAGGTGGTAAATATTTGACAGAGCCTGGCAAGCTACCCATGTTGTATTTGATATGCCAAATACCAGTGACAATTATAGACCTCATTCCGGAATGGATTGAGGCTCTTTATGTTCCTGGAGCAATCAGATGCCCTTGGGCTCTACTAGCATGAGACAGGACATATGGAGATGTTGCTGGGGCCCGCTCGAGTAAATCGATGATGAATGGGAAGACAGTGATATTTGACAAAGGGTAAGAGGCATTGTTCCATTGAGTTACCCTGAAAAATCTGTATTTTTACTTCTGGGACATCCTCCAACACTGCAGCATTCTTTCCTCAACTTGGAAACAGATATTTCTACATTGAGAATCATGGCTTCCTCTATTTTCCTTTTACTCTTTAATACTGATATTTGATGTTTCTTGCTAAAATTTTGTGTGTACATAGTTTGGGGGCCAACCCAGTGGTACTCTGGGTATATTGTTCCTGGTGGTGCTCAGGGATTTTGTGATGTTGGGGACAGAACTTGGGAGTTCTGTCCTGTTTTATCCTGTACATGTTTTATCCTGTACATAAAACATACTTTCAGCCTGCTGAATTTTTAATTATTTTATTTTATTTTTATTTTTTTTGCTTTTTAGGTCACACCTGGCAATGCTCAGGGTTTTCTGCACTCAGGAATTGCTCCTGGTGGTGCTTGGGGGACCATATGGGATGCCAGGATCAAAACTGGGTGGGCAGTGTGTGAGGCAAATGGCTTACCCACTATACAATCGCTCTTGCCCCAATTTTAAGTTATTTTAAAGATTTTTTTGCATGTATGACTTTTATAAGTTTTCTAATTTTTAATTTCTCATCCTAACCTTAAAATATCTCCCTTAGAATCCCATTTAATACTTTACAGTTATGCATCTGGCATTTATTGTTTATGGTATTACTGAATTTAGTCAAAGACTAAACAGCCTCACCATGATGTCACTAGAGTTATTCTCTGAGGAGTTGTAGAGCCGGTTGGTGTTGGTTGAGCCTTTTACATTATTGTTTCTGCCCTTTGAACTTAATGGGTTTCAATGCATCTTCCACCATTGAACTTGAGGTACTAAAGGAATCTTTGTAATTAGCTCCCTCTACAGCCCTCCAACCTCGCCCCACATCACCCCCAACATACCCTGTCTAGATTCTGAGATATTAGGCTGGGAGTTTCTCTTTTCTTTCCCTGCCTGTCTTCCCCAGTGACAGGAAGTATGACTGATTAGTGTGAAATTTGGTGGGTAGAGCCCACCAGAAGATGCAGTCACACGGTTCAGGAAAAGTCGTGCTGGGCCTGTTACTATAGTAGAGTCTGGGCATGGAGGTAGCCAGGACCTAGCCAGAAAGGAGGGAAGTCGACCTCCATTTCAAAAACATCAGAGATATTAGTAGGGAGGTTAATCTCGCTCAGAAAAGTAGAGCAAGCAGAGAATTAACATATGTTGCTATCTTAAAGAGCAACTCCCTTTTTTTTTTCACCTAATATTTTTCTTCTTTAGTATTTCACTAATATTTTACACTTTGTAGTCAGGAACCAATTCTGGTAGTGCTTGGGGGACCATAAGGGAGTTTTAGGGAGAACCCAGCTCTGCTGCTTGCAAGACAAATGCCCATGATACACCTGCTGTACTATTGCTCCAACACCTTAAATGCTGATTTTCTTATGCCTCCTTGTTGTAGGTGCTTTAAGACCTAATTCATAAAAGACACTTGCACATTTCAGCATTATCACTGTATCACTGTCTTCCCGTTCATCATCGATTTGCTCGAGCAGGCACCAGTAACATCTCCATATGTCCTGTCTCATGCTAGTAGAGCCCAAGGGCATCTGCTTGCTCCAGGAACATAAAGAGCCTCAAACCATTCCATCAGGTTATGGGAATGAAGTCTATAATTGCTACTGGTATTTGGCATATCAGATACAACACGGGTAGCTTGCCAGACTCTGCCGTGCGGGGTATTGAATATCTTAAGCAGATCTGATATCCTTGGCTTGTTCCTAGCTTAGGGGGAAACAGTAAATATGATTCCAGGTCTTTCATGTACGTAATTCATTAGATTTTGGAAGTCATCGTTCCCCCTACTTTGTTTAGAGAGTGCATGTGCAACCACTAAGCTATTACAGTGGTTTCTAGAGATGTTCTCATTACTGACACTAAATTTCGCAACATGCCTTTTCTAGACCTAATGAAAACATAAAATCTTTTTTGTTTTGTAAGACCTTACCAGCTGTACAATCTCTAGGGACCCTAAAAAACCACCACTTTTCTAGGATAATTTCAACTGGGAATGACTGATTATTCTTTCCATATATTTCTGGAATCAGTTTGATAATATGCACATATACAGCTTGTTGTTGTTCTGGGTGTCAGTAACGTTTCCATTTGAACCTATCACGTGCCCGTGTAGCCCAGTGGCATCTGCTTGCTTTAGAAATACGAAGAGACTCAAATCATTCGTTCAGGGTCTTAATGAAGAAGTCTGACCATCTTGTAGGTGGGTGGCCATGTGATCTTTTGATGTCCCGTGGGATCCAGTCAGTAACAGCTCTAGTCCAGCGGTCATCTCCAAATCACATTAGTTGTCCAGCCATCTGATTTTCGATGCCTTGGCAAACAAGACAGCGTCCATGACTCTGGATTGTCAACAGAGGTCGGAACTCCGAATTCCTTCTCTCATTTGGCGTGATATTCCAAGCATAGCTCTTTCGATTCCTCTTTGAGAGACCCGAATAGCATTCTCATCCTGCTTTCTTAGGGCTCAAGTTTTTGAGGCATATGTTAATGCAGGGAGAACAGTGGAATCAAAGAGATGTGCCCAGAGCCAAAGGTTCTTTGTCCTTTTAGCTATTTCTTTGATACTCTTGAAGGCATTCCATGCCACTCTCTTCCCTCCTGCTCAACTCAGGTTTTAGGTTGTTCATCATGTTGAGTTCTTGACCTAGGTACACATAACTGCTGCATTCAGAGATGTTTGTTCCATTGAGAGTGAATGGAGCATTTGGAACTAATTCATTTTTCATGAACATTGTTTTGTTGAGATTCAGCTGTAGACCTGTCTTTCCACATTCTCAGTCAAAGTCAGCCAGCATTTGTGCCGCTTGGCTAATGTTTGGTGTTATTAGAACAATGTCATCAGTGAAGCAGAGGTGGTGTAGTTGCCGACTGGCTATCTTCACTCCCATTCCTTCCCATTCTAATTGTCGTATGATATTCTTGAGGGTGGCGCTGAAAAAATTTTGGTAAAATGGTATCACCCTGCCGAGCCCCTCTTTTGAGGTCAATGATCACTTCCTTGTAGAATGGTGAGATCCTGGTGATGAATCCGTAATACAGCTCACGAAGGATCTTGATGTATTGGGTTTGAATGCCCCGTCTGGCTAGGGCTTCGATGACGGCTTCAATCTCAACAGAATCAAAAGCTTTCTTTTATATCAATGAAAGTGAGACAGAGCGGCATCTTGAACTCCCTACAAACCTTAATGAGCTTGATTACTGTGTGGATAGGGTCAATTGTGCTGAATCCTTTTCATAAGCCAGGTTGCTCATGTGGTTGTCTTTCACTAGTGCTCTGCCAATCCTGTTCAGGATGACTCAAGTGAACATCTTGTAGATGATGATACAGTATTGTAGCAGCAATACTGTAGATTGCTACCATATTGTAGCAATACAATCCAATCTACAATACTGCAGACTGCTAGAGTATTGTAGCAACTACACTATTGTAGCATTGTTAGCAGCAATACTGTAGCAACAGCTTGTAGATGTACTATTCATTATTGTATCTATTATCAGGTGTCACACAATTGTTCCATGATTTCATCTATTTTAATGGTAAGTTCTTCCTCTTATCATGAAATATTGGAAGCAAATTCTTCCAATATGTTCATGAAAACGAACTAGTTCCAAATGCTCCATTCACTCTCAATGGAACAAACATCTCTGAATGCAGCAGTTAAGTGTACCTAGGTCGAGAACCCAACATAATGAACAACCTAAAACCTGAGTTGTGCAGGGAGGAAGAGAGCAGCATGGAATGCCTTCAAGAGTATTGAAGAAATAGTAAAAGGACAAAGAACCTCCAGCTCCGAGCACATCTCTTCAACTTCACTGTTCTCCCTGCATTAATATACGCCTCAGAGACCTGGGACCTACGAAAGCAGGATGAGAATGCTGGGTTCGATCCCAGGTATCCATATGGTCCCCTGAGCACCTCCAGGAGTAATTCCTGAGTGCAGAGCCAGGAGTAACCACCTGAGCATTGCTGGGTGGAACTCCCCCCAAAAAAAAAAAAAAATAAGGAAGAAAACTGTCTTTTGACACAATGTAGATGAAACTTGAGAACATGGCTTTAAGTCAAAGTTTGCAGTCACAAAAAAGTCAAATTCTATGGTTCTACTGATGACATATAACTATAATAGTTATATGTGGTGTGCGTATATATATATATATATATATATATATATATAATGCTCGAGTTTCGAGGTGCCTACAAGAGTATTCCACCCGCATGGCAGAGCCTGGCAAGCTACCCGTGTTGTATTTGATATGCCAAATACCAGTAACAAGTATAGACCTCATTCCCATGACCTGATGGAATGGTTTGAGGCTCTTTATGTTCCTGGAGCTGCAGATGCTCTTGGGCTATTTCGCATGTGACAGGACGTATGGAGATGTTACTGGTGCCCGCTCGAGCTAAGAGCTAATCGATGATCTACGGGAAGACAGTGATACAGACAGTGAGATATATATATATATATATATATATATATATATATATATATATGGTGTATATTATACACCTCAGAACTGTCCTTCAGCATTTGTAGTTTCAATATTTTAAGAACATAAGAACTTTCTAGAGATGTGTTACACAGCAATGCTAATATACTACAGATGTGGGGGCTGGAGTGATAGCCTGAGTGGGTAGGGCATTTGCCTTGCACACGGCCGGCCTGTGCCGGCCCGGGTTCGATCCCCAGCATCCCATATGGTCCCCGAGCACTGCCAGGAGTAATTCCTGAGTGCAGAGCCAGGAGTAACTCCTGAGCATCGCCGGGTGTGACCCAAAAAAGCAAATATATATATACTACAGATGTGAAGAGCATGCTACTAAAATAGACAGTTAAAAATGGTTACAGTGGTACATTTCATATGCTTTAAAAACAATTATATTTAAAAATTAATTAACTTGAAAGTCCAGAGAGATAGTACAGGGCTATGACACTTGATTACATGAATCGGTTGTCTGGCACCGAGTACTGCAAGAGCGACCCCTGAGCACAGCTGGGCTGGCAACAGACCTAAAATAATAATAATAATAATAATAATAATAATAATAATAATAATAATAATAATAAAGCAATAATAACTACAATGAGTCTCCAGACCCACAGATGCACAGCTTGGCCCCGCATGTTGCAGCCCATGGAGTTCCAGAGGGCGGTAAAGTCCAACATAGCCCCAAGGGTTCAGTCATGCGTGTGTGGAGGCCACATCTGCCGAACTTGGAAGGGGATTTGGGCTCCTCCTCCCATTCCTCCACCTCCCATTCAGTGGGCGTAGCTGCAAGCTTCCAGCCACCAGAGCCAGCAACACCGGAAGAGATTATGCTGGCACAAGGCCTCAAAGTGGCTGCACAACAGTCTTAAACAGTAATGGAAGTTAGGACCAGGTCCTTCCCAGGATCTTTCACATTTATACACTGTATGGATCATTCTAACTGCAACGAACTGGGGAGGTTAATGGGAAATGGGGAATTATAATCTCACACTAGAACTCACTATTGTATATACACATAGAGACATCGTAAACCATTAATATCTGTAGGGCAAGCTACAAAATGTAAGAGAAGAGAGAGAGAAATACAGAAACAGAGACAGAGATATAAAGAGAAATAAAAGGTGCCTGCTATAGGGGTAGGCTGGGGTTGGGTGGGAGGGAATGTTTGATCATTGGTGGTGGGAATGGGGTACTGGTGGAGGGATGGGTGCTGGAACACAGTATGACAGAGACCCAATTATGAACATCCTTGTAATTGTATATCTCATGGTGGTATAATAAAAATTAAGGGGAAAATAATAACTACAATGAAATTTTAAAATAAAATACTTGGAGCCAGGGAGGTAAGACAGTAGGAAACTTGAGGACATTATTTGACTCCCTTGTTTGAGATAATTAAAAACAAAGTTTTGTTTCTTCCACATTTGCCTTCATACAAGAGTCACATAAAATCCTTTTGCTCTTTGATTAGTATTTCTTAGTATGGAAGTGAGAAGACTTTGTTCCTCTTCCTTCAAAGGATATTTGGCAACCTCTGCTGACATACAAGATTGTCACATCTGTTTGTGGGCTGTTGACTACATCTAGTGAGAAGAGACCTCAGATCCTGTTAACATCCTATAATATACGTAGTATACAGGACAGCACTTCTCTATAACATCCTATAATATACGTAGTATACAGGACAGCACTTCTCTATAATTCTTTAGAATTATCCAGTCTAAAATGTCATTGATGCTTCTTTTGAGAGTTGTTCTGAATTATAAACCAATAGGTATTACTAATATGTCAGTCCTTTTTTTCCTAATTGGGGTTGGCAGAGCTCAGATTCTAGACGCTTCCCTCTCTCTTTCTCTCTCTATCTCACTCTCTCTTTCTCTTTCTCTATCTCTCTCTCTCCCTTCTCTTACATAGTGTGGCCTCCCATATATACAGTTGGGGGTTATCATGTATATCCCTTTGCCTACTAAGGCAACTTTCTAAATGGTTTACTCAAATCTTCTTGAGCAGAAGAATGAGCATATGAGTTTACGTGTAGGACCCAGCCTCCTGAGGCAACACTGATAGTTTGAGCCCTGCTCCTGGGCTCCTTCTTGCATGCTCCGAAGGAAGCAGACATCTGAGTGCTGCTATTCAACAGCTGTGACTGGCTCAGGTCCTGGTTCTCTTTCCCAATCCACTAAACCAGCTTGGCTTCACAAAACTACCCAATAGTTCTTAGTTAAGTGCACGCAGAGCCTTTCCCATCTATGCACCCATACAATTCAACACTTCTCTAAAGGAGTCACTGTCCAACCTTGTAGAGAGTGAAATATCCATAAATAAAGAAGCCAAAGAAGAAAAGTACTCTGTAATGGCTTTTAAAAGATGCAGAATAGCCATCCCAGAGTCTGAAAAATTAAAAAACTAAAATCACATATAAACAACAATGTTTATAATAATTTTCCATGATCTGGAATTACAATTAGATCTCTGTTGTTGAATTTTCTTTGAAGACAGAAAAGAATTGCTTTTTTATTATATAGATATTGTGTCTTACTAAATTTTTAAAAAATATTTTATTATACCATGGTGAGATATACCATTACAAAGATGTTCATAAGATGTTCATGTTTGGGTTTCGGTCATACAGTGTTCCAGCACCCATCCCTCCACCAGTGCCCATTTCCCACCACAATGTCACTGATTCTCTTCCCCCTCCCATAGCCTGCCTCTATGACAGGTTCTTTATTTCTTTCTCTTTTCTCTCTTCCTTCCCTTACACATTGTGGATTTCAATACATACATTAAGAGGTTGTCATGTATATTTTTGCCTGTATTTAATGCTCAGTTCTAGGTTGGTATTAGTGCTTTTGACAATTATTAGCACACTGTTCCCTTCTCTGTCTTACCTAGCCTCTGACTTCCACACGTTTATGATAATTTCCACCTTTGACAAGACCTCCTGACCTCCATGTTTTGCCTGACTTTGGATATTGGTATCGTAATACGTGTATGTGTATATATATATATATATATATATATATATATATATATATATATATGTCATGCAAATAAATGCAGTCATTCTATATCTGTCTTTTATCTTCTATATAACTTTACTCAACATGATCCCTCCATGTCCATCCATTTATAGGAAAATTTCATAACTTCACTTTTCCTAACAGCTGCATAGTATTCCAATGTGTAGATGTGCCAAAGTTTCTTTATCCAGCAAAATCACTACTACCATCAATAGTACTACTAGTAATTACATATTATTCCTTTTTCCTTGGCAGCAACACAGGACTTTCAAAAACATTGACTGTCATCTTTATAGTAAATCTCCAGTGTGGATATTGTTTCTTACTTAACATATCGGAAAGCAGAGAAACGGAACATGGATCTGCCTAATAATACAAGCTGATAAGTACTGGGATGACACTTCACATGCAAGACTCCATTATAGGTTGGCTTTGGAGGGGGACTTTTCTGAAGAAGCAAAAAAGTTTAGAAAAAAAAAGGAAGTTCTGGCACAGCTTGTAATCAAAATGTGAAAAGATCACATCCTGCTCAGTCCGAAACCTCAAGCTAAGGCAAAGTTGGTGGCGTTCAGAAGATAAAGACGAGTAAGAAATTCTAACAAGCGTGTATGAGAGAACCCGGAATTAAACTCTCCCAGAATTCTGAGAACTCGGCTGGAACTTAGAGGCTGATCTGTGGTAACAGGTAGGTGATGCTGAGAGATTATTTTAACTCAGCACTCCCCTAGCTGTGAATTCATTCGAGGGGATATTTGGTGGTCATATCCTTGAGAGGAATTGAGAGACGTATTATTTTGGATGCAGAACCAAGGGAAAGAACATCTGGTTTGAGCTGTGGTTGCTGTTTCCTAACGGTGTGACCTTGGTGAGCTCCTTACTTAAAGCCATGTTAGTAGGAACACAGTTCTCGTCTCTTTAGATGGTCTCCAGTGTTCACTCTGGGCTGGCTTTGGGATGAAAGTGGTGCCGTGAAGAAGGCAGTGAAAGGTGCAGTTCCCAGGGCAACCCGATCCTGAAGGTTGAGCACAAGGTGTACGTCTTCATCACAGGTTGTACAATGCCAATTTCTATTCTCGTACCTGTGCATGCCGTAATTTCCCCAGTCTAATGTCTGGCATAGGCTACTATGGCCAAAGGGAAAGGAGAAAGTGGTAATGTGATTCAATAGATGGTACAAAGGATCCAGATTTGGGGAACGCTGAAGTCCAAGCTTGGTTCTAGAACTTACCAGTTGTGTGGCTGTACCTGAACAATAATTCCATTTACAACTGATTCTTTAATACTAACTCTGCCACGCATACAAAGAAAATGTATGTTTTTCTCATTCATAGACAATTTCTTTTATTCTGCATTTTCATTTAGCATAATTTTTCTAAAGAACTAACTACCCAGTTGTAAGGATTAAAGGCGGAAGAGGATATTGTAAATATGATAAAAAGATACCTAGGATTAATGCTAATATATGCTACAATTAGACCAAAAAAGTAAGTAATTAGGTCATTTGAACAGTATAGAATATGATTAGGAAAAGTTTGGTGAGTAGAATCCTTGTGATCAATGTGATAAAAATCATATCTTATAATGGGGAAGCAAGTTTGAGGATAAAATTCAGCAAATATATGGCAATTCAGTTGTAGGGAAATAGAAATTTTGATGTATTGCAAATTTTTTGACCACTTGCCTCTGAATGCTCCGTGTGTTTCTGTCTACTTGTGACCTGTTTATTTTCTCTGATGAATGAACTAATCTGAGCATTGTGGTAAAATTATCATAAAACCAATATGTTGGCTTTCACAGTATCATGCTGTTTCCTTTCCTAAAGGACAGGAAATGGAGAAGTACTGACTTAAAATCTGGGGAGCCAAACTTGGGGACTCTCTGATGTGATCCTGGATTTATTTTTCTCTTTCAATGTTGATAGCCTCATCATGATATCACAACCCATGACCCACGAGAACATTGTGATTATCGCATCAAATGGCCTCAGTTTTCCCCCAAACAGAGAAACCCACGCTGACCAACCAGAAGCAGGACAATCTGTGGAAATATCTAAAGTTAAATATCAAATGCATTGGGGTAAGATCTTCAAAACATGTTGAACTGACAGGGATTGGGTGGGGGCAAGGGAAGAGACCGTGTGTGTCTTAATATGCAACAGTTATTGTGAGTGTGGAGACTCCTTTGATTTGCTAAAAGCCCTCCAGGCTGAGGCACACACACAAACAGAAGCTACTTAGAGAATCATCTGGACCAACCCAAGATCTTTGTCACATGAGACAGTGTTAAACACGTTTTTTCTCCCACTTCCAAATATGAGTAACAATTGAGTTTTTTGTTGTTTATGCATTTTTGCATATGCCTGAGCAATCATTATTTCCACAACTTCTCTACATTGAAAATAAATTAGAGGCCAGAGAGATAGTACAGGGGTTAAGGCACTTGCCTTGCATGTGACTCAACCTGGTTTGACCCTGGCCACTGCTTATGCCCCTCCCTGTACCCCAGCAGCTCTAGACGTACAGTCAGGAGTAAGCCTGGGTCTGAGTATAGCAGGAGTAAGCCTGGGTCTGAGTATAGCAGGAGTAAGCCTGGGTCTGAGTATAGCTGGGTTTGGCCCAAATCTCTTCCCCTTAAAATACCACTTTATTGATATATAGTGACATTCAAAAGATACACACTTGTCTTTTTTAATAGTGCTAATAATGTCTATTATAATGTCATGACAATTCATAAAGCTAAATAGAAAGCATCATTGGCCATACTGATTAAGGGCCATGGGCAACCAAGGTTCATAAATGCAGAAATGCCTGAATGCAAGCTAAGCACTCGTCCAGATGTCCCAAGAGCAAATTCAGTGAAGCAATCGCTTTCTCTTCCAAAACATTTTTCCATAGTTCTCATTTCAGAGCTTTCCCAGCATATCCTCATAGGATTCCATAGAAAGTGATCACGCGTTAGTTCCATGAGATGGAGTCTTGTCTTAACAGAAATTGACCTGGGTTCTCATTTTCCTTTCTTCAACAGAGTATCCAAATCATGTGTGGAGTGATGGTGTTGAGTTTGGGGATTATTTTGGTGTGTGCTCCCTTCTCTCCAGATTTTTCTGGAACGTTTTCCCCCCTGTTGAAATCTGCACACCCCTTCATAGGAGCCTTGTGTGTGAGTATATATTATTGGGCGGGCAAGATGGGGTGAACATAGAAGCAAGATGTCACAGCTTGTCAGAGCAAGATGTTCACCTTGGCTTTCTGCCTTTCTGTCTGCCAGGGTCAAGGAGTCAATGGTAGAGCTCATTTCTCCCATGTGAGAGCAGAAGTTGCTTTATTTTTTTAGCTGGCACAAGCAATTACTTCTTTAGACGGTCATCTAACACTTCACTTCATCTTGAGCTATGTTGAAGCTGTTTTTTTTTTAAATAAGTTTTAAGCTAAAATCTTCACTTTTCCTTTGAAATAATTACTTACCCTCGGCTCTCCTTTTTTCTTGTGCTTAGTTAGGAAAAACTGTTCTAAGCAAAAAAAACAACCTCTGTATTTAATTGTGTATTGCTTTAATATTCATTGGTTCTTCCCCACTGCTCTGTCCATGGGAGTTTTCCATATATGCCTTGAAAATATTGTAGCTACATCTGTGCATAGAAACTTACCTAATCACTGTCCATCCTTTCTGAGTAGTTTATCATCTCTGGATCACTATCCGTCATCACAGAGATAAAAACAACTAAGATTTTGGTGAGTATAAGAACCGTAAGTCACAATTGTATGTGTTGAAAGGAAGAATTTAGGGAGAACTTTTCAAGGTGAATTATTGTGTTGAGTTGAAAAGTAAGCCTCAGAGAATATAATCAGAAGAGTTGGGAGTTATTCCTACCCAGTGCATATTCTTCCAGTGATCAGACCCTGAATCATAACCAACATTCAGAATGCTGTATTATTTCCCACACTAATGTCCAGGTGTATATCCTAGAAAAAGTCAACCTCCTAGGATTCCCTTCTGTGGTAACAGGACTTCAGATTTATATCAACAACGATGAAGAAGATAGAGGATTACGAACACAATCATTTGTGTGAATTCACTATTTAAGCATTTAAGCCCATCTATTAAAATTCTTGAGAAATTCAATTAATTTGTTCTTTAGTGCTCAGTCTTATTTTATTTTCTTACATAGCTTATTTGATATCTATTACTTTTGTTGAAATTCAGTGGGAACTCTTGACTCCTAAAAAGCTATATTAGTCATTAGTACTGGCTAAGAAAACAATTTTAATGCCTTTCATTGTTGGGAAACACAGCACTGGAAATGGTTAGGAGAGAAAAATTGGCTGACTAGGATTAAACTAATCTGTAAAATTCACTAAGTGTTTACTTAATCCTATATCTTTCAAGTAGTTGAACCCAGCTGGACCAGATGTAAGAATGTCACACAACACATAGAAAGTGAATTTGTAAAGTCTGGCTTAAGAAGTTTTTCAAAGCAGCCAGAAGTTTTTTTTAAAGTGTTCAAAAAATCTCCAACACTTGAATGCCAATATCCTTCCTTTTGAATCAGCGTTATTAGAGGTAGAGTCTCCAGTAAAACTTCTTGTAATGAAGGAAGTAAAATCCCTTTATTATCTAACATGATACCTGCATATGTTAATGGATCACTTAAATTATGACTAGTATAACTGTATCACTGTCTTCCCATTAATCATCGATTTGCTCGAGCAGGCCCCAGTTACATCTCCATATGTCCTGTCTCGTGCAAGTAGAGCCCAAGGGCACCTACTTGCTCCAGGAACATAAAGAGCCTCAAACCTTCCATCAGGTCATGGGAATGAGGTCTATAATTGTTACTGGTATTTGGCATATCAAATACACACGGGTAGCTTGCCAGGCTCTGCCATGCGGGTAGCATAATCATAAATTATGACTAGAATATTAAGAAATTGAATTTAAAATTATATTTCCCTTTAAGTATTAGTAGGCTGTAATGACAACCATACTGAATGACACACAAATGCCATATTTTTGGATTTTTCAAAGAGGAACATATAGGGCTCTTATCCTAGAGAAGATGGTCTCAAAGATGCAGATTGGGGTCTCAGGAAAGATCCAGTTTTGTCACAACCATCTTCCATCTAATGATTTCTACTAAGATCATATAGAATATAAACCCTTTTTGCAGTCAAGAAACTGCTATTTAATAACAAATTATTCTAAGAAATACATCCAGAAGAATCCCATCTATTGCTGGTAACAGGACACCGGAAGTCATTATTTGGAGAATTTGAGGAACAAAATGTCCTGTCTGTCCTTTCCTGTGCCCCCAAATTCCCACTGATGAACCAACATAAGAAAATAAGTCAAGAAGGGATTGTGCAGCATCTGAATTTTGGCTAGTAGGGTAGGGCCCAGACAGTACCTACCTATGACTGTAGCTTTCAGTATAATCTTAGATCAAGTTCTCTTTCTATGAGTTGGAGAAATAAAGAAACTATCTCAGTGATCATTTGATTTATTCTGCTCACCCCTTCATAAATGTAGGGTTGAGACCAAGTAACTTGGTCATCAGAAATACAGAGAAAGAAGATGACAACTTCTTTTATCTGATTTAGATAGAGTGACTTCATCTGTTTTCTGACACCCGTCCCAAACTTTTTCTTTTTTACCACCACGCTGCTACTCATATGTTGCACCATACTTGGATCTAAGTCTAGAACTCTGCCTACAGCCCATCATACATGCCCCTGAAGATATTGAACTCCAATAAGCCTGTCCATATTCCAGGTCATGTCTAAAACTAAGTATGGGGCATGTCACCCCATATTCTAAGGTGTGTGGGTGGGTGGGTGTGTGCGTGCGTGAGTACTCTGAAGAGAAATTGTGCGTGAGGATGTGTGATTTGCTTGACCTGCTCCTCTGTGTGCCTGATACTTCCAGAAGGAATTCTGAATGATATGAGTGAAAAATCACATAACCCTAAATCACATTCTCCTAGGGATTTGGCAGGCCTTACTTGATAGACCCCTTACTCAGTTCAGAACAAAGAGCGTAGAAAAGCAACACTCTCCTGGGCCCTGGCCAAGTTTTGTCTAGAGAAAGCATTTCATTTATTCGTTCATTTAACAACCTTCCATGGTTAGAGAGGTTGGTAGACATCAGGGAGAGAAACAGGCTTACAGAAACTGAAATGTGCAGAGCGCTGAGAAATAGACATTGTTGTTTATTTGTAGATATCCTTACTCGGGATTTCTCTTTCAGGTTCAATGCAGCATGGCTACAAATATTATGAGCTCTTTATCTGCGGTAGTGGGCTTCATTCTCCTCTGCATCAACCTGGCTGCTTTGGGTCCTGTTTTATCACAGTGCCTCTTGGATAGCAAGAATAAATCACAAGACACCCATTATTACTTGAGTGAAAAATCTGATTATTGCTCGATGAGCAATTCTATTCTGGCTGTAAGTATTTCCTATAGAAAACTTCAAGATTTGAGTTTTTATCAGTTTTGAAAACTTCATGTTTTCTGTTTTTGGCATCTGGGGCAAGGTAAGGATTATGCAAAAAAGCTTGGGGACTACAGAGATAAAGGGGCTCATGATAGTGTGTAATAGAACAATAAATATAAGGTGGCATTGTGATTAAAAAAACTAGAACTTTTGCTTAAGTTTCTTCATTGTCAAATATAGTTCATTTTATCGGCGTTGAATAGGAGTTTCATCAAGGCAAAAACCTTCATAGATGTAATAGGGAATTGAAAAATGCAAAGATGACAGAAAAATCCCGAATGATCATGAAATGCCAACAGAAAATAAGATTGATATATATGACTAGGGGTTCACTTGATCTTAGTAGACATCGGGTCAGTACTGCTTAATGGAGAGCAAATAATATAAAAATTGAAAGCAAAGGCTTCTTCCTGAGACCACAGTGATAAATATTATTAAATGGGTAAGAATTCAACATCGCTGTTATTTTTGCTATACCATAGGAGGGAGGAGTGTATTAAATTAGCAGACTATGAATATAGAAAAAGGGAGAATAATAATTATTTTTACTGAAGGAGGAGAAGCCACATAAGTTTGGCTAACAAAGTTTACACTGAAGCACTGAGAAGCTTGGTCAGTAATACACTAAGGAATAAAATAGCACACACAGGAGCTGGAGTAGGTAAGGCAGATGGCTTGCACTTGGTCGAGTTGAGTTTAATCCCTGGCACTGCCGAAGTTCCCCGTGCACTACCAGAAGTGATCTTAGAGCACAGGGCATGAGTAAGCCCCTGAACACAACTGAACTTACTACTCACACACACACACACACACTCACACACACACACACTTCCACATAAGGACAAATGTATGCAAAGTAGTTATTAATCTGTAATCTTAAAAGTCAAGAGCATGACCGGAGGGTGGCCAGAGCTGGTCAAGGTCATGTCTGCTAACACCCAAACTCAGCTGACTACAGACATGATCAGCTAACGATGCTGAGAAAAGGTACATAAAATGGGGCAATAGAAATCGTGACAAATCTACACATGTCAGAATCAAATTCATCTGGGGAAATTTTCTCAAAGCTTAGGAAGGACTTGTGTGGTGGGAAAGTAAGGATTTATGGTATAATTTTACACTGTAACTAAAAGGTATTATATCAAGTTTTTCTGATGGAATCATTTCCAGGTAATATTCAAGTTTTATTTCCTCGTTGTGTGTGAATAAACTAGACGCATATGCAGTCACATCTTCTCTCTTGTTCTATCAGATGACCAGTTCTGCAGGAACAGAAAGGATGGTAGAATGGTGAAACTGAGACTCTTGAAATGTTTTTGAGTTGATTTGGATTATTAGCAATTACAGCCTTACAAGTCTTACTGCCGTCAAGAAAAGTTAAGGGGAAAAGGTTCAGATATACATAGGGGTTATTAAAATTGGGTTTTCAAAAAGTGCCTGCCCAGTGAAAATGTTAATCACCCTCATCAAGCTCTGAGAAGGGAATATCATACATCCCTGAAAAATGAACAGGGAAAAGCTAAAGAAGCTGAGATGGTTCTAGGTTCACGCTGCTACTAAATAATCAAAATAAGGCTGGGCTGGAAACTGTTGCCTCTCAAGCCCAGCTTTTCTTGCACAGCCCTGTGTCCACACTGAGTGAACAAAATAATCAGAAACAAGTGTGTAAGGGCGTTAGCTGATTTTGTTATTGCTCGGCTCCCCTCTTCTTTCCAAGGTGATAAATGAGCAAACGGATTGAATTGAGGCAACCACTAATCTCAGAAGGAGGTTAGGTTCTTTTCTCCTTCTGAGAGCGTTTTCCCTCCATTTTCTGAGAGTTTCTGTCTTCTAACGAGGCACTGCCAATTTCATGTTTTCTTTCCAGGGAATTCTGTCTGTGATGCTGATCTGTGTTGTGCTGGAACTCAGCCTCGCTGCTCTCTCAGCTATGATTTGGTGGCAACAGGCTCAGTCTGTCTTTCCAGGGGTGAGTGTGCTGGCCTCCAGTCTTAGCAGATCATCTCAGTTTCTGATTCCCTTTGAGTTGTTAGCAATAGGAGCAGAAGGAATCCAGGAATCCCAATCATGAGATACTCGTAGGCAATGATTTGATGGGAAAGAAAGACAGACGAAAGAAGGAAGTTCAGTGCAATGGGAGACTTACGGGCTGTGAAGGCAGCTGGAGTGCGAGAAATGAGCGATTTACTTCTCATTTTAAAAACGCAGAAATCTGAGAAGTTAACTTGCTCATCATTGTGGTATGAGTTTATGACTGGGCTCAAATCACTAGAACCTGGTGTTCCCGGAAGGAAATGCATTCTGCCATACGCTCTGGTCTCTTTAACAGTCTTAACTTGGTAAAGGGCATTTGCACATGTGACTAGACTCAGTAAATGTCCTAGGTTCTGGTTTTCCCTTTCAGTGATTTAAAATTTATTTTCCCCTATATACATACTTCTGAAATTGTTCAATGGAATTCCATGGGTTACCACTAGCATGGACTTGTGTTTTTATTTAAATAAAGTATTTATATAAACTTATTATAGGTTGCAGAGTGAGTATAGATTAATGAATATAATTATTTAAAGAACTTAATGGCATCATATTATCTCAGAATAGCTAAGGATTCTCTGTTGTAGAACATTTGGAAGAAATTTTATAAAGATATAGAAATTACCCGTGTTGTATTTGATATGCCAAAACCCAGTAACAATTATAGACCTCATTCCCATGACCTGATGGAATGGTTTGAGGCTCTTCATGTTCCTGGAGAAAGCAGATGCCCTTGGGCTACACTAGCATGTGACAGGACGTATGGAGATGTTACTGGTGCCTGCTCGAGCAAATCGATGAACAATGGGAAGACAAGTGTTACAAGTGACAGAAATTTATAATTTCATAAAGAACTTTTGTAAAATTTATTTCATAAATTGATTTCATAAAGAAACTTCATAAAGATATATAGAGAGATATATAGAAATATATAGATATATATGCACATACTTATCGGCACAAATAAAATAAAAGTCTAATGAAATAACTTTCTTTGTTTCTTCTAGAGTGTGCGTTTCACACCTAAGAATGTCCACAATACATTTTCACCAAAGGCAAGACTTGTGTCGCCATATGAAGAACTCCTAACTTAAGAAACAGAAAATTTCCCCAGGAATTTGGTCTTGATGAGAACGTAAAAACCAACCAGAGAAATTCAAGCCAAGAAGGGTTTAAATTGTCTGACATGTAGTGTTTTATGTAATATACCATTAAAAAGAAAATATTTTTTGCTCTTGAATACATGTTTAATAATTTAATCATGGAGTAGGGTTTCTTGATTTGCTAGATGCTGGTTTCTGCAAAAGCCCAGGACTGAAAATTACTAATGACTAAACTGACAAGTAGTTATCTTATTCCAAGAAAACTAGGTAAAATAATGAAGTAAAGGAAATAGCACTTTTTTCCCTTTAATTTCCAACAGTACTTAAGTGATTTTTTTTTATTTAGACTTGGACAGTAGATTTTATCCTGTTCATTTATTTAACTCATTAGTACTCATGGAAAAGCCCCCTGCAATCAAGTCTTAGAAATTATATAAATAATTAACTTCAAA